>DWAE01000337.1:0-16788 GCA_018237945.1 Heliconius sapho
CACTTACCATCAGGTGACCCGAACGCTCGTTTGCCGTGTCTTTTCCATAAAAAAATAAAAAAAACAGCACGTTAGGCAAAGGAAACCTAGTGCAGTAGTGAAAGACATTCCGTTCCCCACTCTCTTTCTGTAGAGTTCTGGAGGCATTGCGTGTCAAGGGTCAGAACTCAACGCCGCGTTGAATTCCTTCACTACACAAACAATGTTTCGAATTAGATAGAAATACAGTGTACGGAGCGGAATACACGGAATGTACGTAAAAATAAAATTGTACAGAAATTAAGCGCCATAACCGCAAAATACAAGAAAGTCGTGAGTTTCCATTTGAGAAAACAATTTTATATATATAAAAATATCGTTTCTTGCTCTGATTGGACAAAACGCTGCGTTAATCAAACTTAACACGCAAAATTTGCTTATACCAAAAAAAAAACATATTTTTAACTGATCTCGGATCTTTCTTCATTTTATAGAGTAGGTAAAAGCTAGAACTGATGAGAAAATAGAAAATATTTTATATCATAGTCATCAAATCAAGTCGTAGCCGTTGAGCTATAATGTCATATTTTACATTTGCAACTTTCCTGTTCATACTTGATATACATCAAATTTATTTATAGACATGACCTTTTAACTTAGCACATTGTTCTGTGTATGTAATTGGCAATGCTTGATTATATTTAATTTGCTTAATAGTTGTAAAAAAAAGCAACATGCTGTATCTCGCACTCATCAGGGTAGGCAGAAAATTTGCCTATCTCAAAAAAAACCCTATTTTTTTTTAGATAGGCAAATTTTCTGCCTATCCTGATGTGTGCGAGATACAGCCAACAACCTAGTGTTAAGACACTCCGTTTCCCACTTTTGGTGGAACTCAGCGCCCGTGTTGTTTCGACATCAGGACGAAGAAATGGATATATACATCTAAATAAATATTTCATTTCTTCGAGTGAGGATCGAACTCACAACCAATCGCATTTATTTTGAGACACACTTTTGTGCCCCTGCGTCACGACTGGCCTTAATAGTTGTAGCTCACATAAAAAACTCAGACTTTAAAACTATACCTAGTCATATATTATATTCAGCACATAGCAAGGCAGCAAAAGACAGGGAGGACTTGGGAACCTATTATAAAGACACTCCGTTACCATTAAGACTTCCGTTCCTCATTTTCCTTCTGGAATTCTGGAGGCATTGCGTGTTGCAGAACTCAACGCCCTTTGCCTCGTTACCAGATCAAAGAAATTAAAATATTAAATATTTAATTTTCTCGAGTGGGAATCGGACTCACAACCTGTTACGTTTACAGTTAGTTACACGTTTTGGTCTTTGCCCGCGATTGGCCTTGACTAATACACATACATATTTATAGTATAAAATAATAATTAAATTACTTCAAAGAAAACATGATTTAAAAACAACTTACGAAACATTATTAGATTCAACGTCTTATATGGGGTTTTTTTATAAAGTAAATTTTATTTCACTTGAAGTTTTTCTAATAATATTATAATTGCTTTCACTGCTCTTTTTTGAAGTCGTTCAAAATTTAAAAAAAATATCCATCTCTGTTCCCAGGGTGCTTGCCTACCACGCCGAATCGGGGATATGGCCGTATCCGATGATGAAAATGATCTGCGGAACAATATACTTCCCACTTTTCTTCGTTGTCATCGCTATTCTTTACTTGATATGTTATTTTGTACAATGGCCGTTATCCAATCTTGTGTTTAATACTTGTATTAAATCAGAGAAAGTAGGGTATTAAAGTTGTTTTTTTTTTATTATTTCACATTTTTTACTGGAAAAAATTAAGGTGAACTGCTATTATTCTTCATTTGGACACTGATACTATTTTGAAACTGCGGCTTCCCTCCCGTGGTCGAATAGAAAAATAACTAAGAGTTGTCAGTGACGCAAGGCATAACTTTAGGACCGTATTTATATATCGATCTCAACTCTAAGATCTATCTTAAGATATCGCAAGATCGATTTGAGAGTTAAGAGCAATTTATAAATACGGACTGTAGTGCCCGAGGTAGGTCTGATCGCAGGTACATTGGGTTAGATCAAAATGAATAACGTTATGCATAGATTACAGGCTATAGTCTATAGTCTAACGAACGTATTTTAACTACATCCTAATTTTTTAGAAAATGTATAAAAAAATGATTGTTGCGGGACTTGAACCTAAGCCAAAGAAAGATTTTTAGGTGTCTGCCTTTTATAAAGGTAGTCCTTTAAGTTAGTATAATTTGATTGATTTTTATTTTTTAAATCTTCCGTATTCAGAATGTTAAATTACACATATTTTACTTTCCTCAGTGACTTTTTAAAAATATTAAAAATATATAACAAATAGCATTCTCTCTTGCCATATGATAATTATGAGTCTCCTTTAAGTTAATATAATTTGATTGATTTTTATTTTTTAAATCTTCCGTATTCAGAATGTTAAATTACACATATTTTACTTTCCTCAGTGACTTTTTAAAAATGTTAAAAATATATAACGAATAGCATTCTCTCTTGCCATATGATAATTATGAGCAATTATTTTTGTTAATAACATAAATTAATTGTAATCGCGACTATACGTATGTCATCGACAAAACTTGGTGAGAACGTATGATTCAAAGGTCAACATTTGCACGGTTTCCAAGAGGTTCAGGATCAAAACCCGCTACGCTTCATTTTTTATACGTTGGCTAAAAAATAGTAAAAGTTAAAAGTTATAATAGGACAAAATAAAATAAACATAGAGATAAATAAAACACATAGCCTTGCAAGTGATTCGAGAATAATAATAAAAACAATAACATTTATTTCTATTGGTTCTCGACTCCATCTCCGTCTTCTAAGGTACAATGTTTGTATTATAAATCAACAAAGCTAAAGTAGGCACACGTTGACCGACACACAGCCTAACCGTTATAATAAAAAACTTTTTCAACACAATTTTTCACTAAATATTATTTTCAAAAAAAAGAAACTAACTGTCTTTTCCGATCAACGTGCGCGTACAAAATATTTTATTCAATATAATCTGTTTAATTTTTTTTACATAGATATATGATTTTTTTTATATTTTGTTTCTCTTTAATATGTTCAGTTATGTGTAAAAATACTCAATATTTAACAAATGAATATTTTTTTCATAATATAAAATAATTATCTTATAGAAAACAAGAGGTACAAAATTTTTCTATTTATAATTGAGATACCCTCGTGGGTTCTTTTTGTATATAATAGAAGCTCTTTTAAATAATTATTGATGAAACAAACATTTGAAACAATGTATAGAAAACCACGCGAACCCATAAACCTGCATCAACCTTGCCTTTTTTCCAAAATATTACACTATTTTTCATGTGTCCAAATCTATAATATTGTTTTAGTGAAAATTTTGCAAAACATAGTACAAAAGTTTTAGAAATACCTACTAAACTACCCAGCAATCAAAAACATTACCCTAAATCGTAAGCGCCGGGTCGATTCTGTGTCGTCCGTCGTAATAAATTCATATCATACTTAGTTCAAGGTGAAACACAAGTGACGTCACAGAATCTGCCCATGCGCAGGAGCACTAAATCTAGAAACTATCACGAAGATCCCTTCATACGTTAGAAAGGGACAGTCCGATATCCCTTACCCATTTCCGCACCAATCACAAGTCTACAATTTAAGAAGTATAGAATGGACACGATTTTTTTTAGTAATTGTTCATTTTCTAGAGGCATATTTTGATAGATTATTGAATTTTTTAAAATAAATTCGAGGTATCGCCTGCTTGCAAACTTGAACGTGAACTATGATTGGGATTACAATTGTTAATTGTGCATTGTAAATTTGTCAGTCTATCGATGTTATTAAAAAATTTAAGAAACAAAACAGTAAAGCTACGAGAAATTGACGTATATATCTAATATATTTCTGGTTTCAAAAAAAACTAAAATACAACATAAAAAAGATTAAAAAAAAAACTTTATGAATATAACATAGAAAAATCCCAAAAAATCCAGTTGCAAGTTTGGAACAGACATAAAATTAGACGGTTACATCTTTACGTTTAGGCAAAAGCGGTTTTTTACCGATTTTTCAGTCTTAGTGCTCTAAAACTTCGTCATGCTTTGTACAAAGAGAAATGTCTTTATAAATTTCAATTTCATTCCCTGATATGCAAAAATTTTTTGATATACACGAAAAATTTTACATTTTGTTGACAGTTACGAAAGTTTTGACAGTTCGTGAACAAAATTTGACATTTCTAATACGTCAGCGACAAATGCCAACTTATCTAGTGTGCTTCTAAATATTACATTCAAAATAAAATTATTTTTTTGTATACTTTTCCACCTAGATACCTGATTTACAAATAAGGATCACATCTGTTGTCCGCAAAACAATAAGTGAACAGGAAGAAAATCAATATTTGATATAACAGCTGTTATTTATGCAAACAAAACATGAACCACCCGTATATTTTTATTATTCTATATACTCTCACTATTTATGCATGATTAACACTATTTTATTATTATTTTAAACGGAAAGTGTGTGTGAATATCTCTGTGATAATAAAAAACAATATTATAAATGTAAATATAGTATATAAATATAGATACTATACTAATATATATTATCTATGGAACGAAAAACAAAAAATAAAACAAATAAAAATTAGACAATAACAGATTGCTTTATTTAACAAAAAATATATAATATATAGAAAGTATAAAAACAACATTTTTCACATGACTTATCAAGATCGTGGTCTATCAACCCAGTGTGGAAAAATTGTTTTCGTTTTATTTATATTTTTTAATAGAATGTAAAATTAAAAATAACCCATCGAACCTTATGATATTTAATATAAAATACATACGATTATTAGCTATTTACAAAATACGAGTTAAGATTTATACGTTATAACATTAATATAATCCAGTCTATAATAAAGGCTATCTGACGAAACTTAGCATATTGTTAGAAAAATTGATGTTTATTAATAAATCTAAGTAACGTAGCAGGCAATTTAAATTTGAAAAAAAATACGTATATCAGTAAAATGTAAAATAAAAAAAAACAAAATATATACATAAAATATATATATTACGTATACAAAAACTTTCTCTCCCACATATTATGCGTTCTTATTATGCAAAAAACAGCAAAAAGAATCCAAAATGGCACCAAAGCGTAGTGCAAAAAAAATGAGATCAAATTTTAACTACTGAAAGTAAATTGCCTGCTAATGTAAACAGTTCAAAACGTATCGAATTTTTTATTAATATTAAAATCAAATCTCATTATTACATTTTTATGCAAAAAAATTCTTTTTAATGTACAAATAAAAAAGAGAAAAAAAGGTAAATAAAAAGTTCAAAAAAAGCAACAAAACAATAAAAAATGGTAATAATAAGACTTGATGGTTACCATTAAATGTAAATGTTTCTTCGCGATTTTGTTCAACAAATTACGTTACGATGCAACTTATTATTATTTATATTAAGTTATTTATATTTGACGTTCGTCTAATTTGTTTCATTAAAAAAGCTAACGAAAAATTACAAAAAAAAAATAGGCAGTATCATGTATCCTATATTACAACAAAATCGACATTCTACATCGAAGAAAAAAAACATCAATATTAATCATTTGAAATAAATAACAAGTTACAATTCTTTAAAAAAACTGTTAAAATAATTATAAAAAAGACCTATTTTACTTAAATGTTTCGCTTAAAACAAAGTGTTGTGTGGTCTCGCTACAACAATAACTTCTTTATTTATTTCTTAATAAAAACTCTATTTCTATTATTATATTCTTTATATAATAATCATATATAATAATCATTATTTCTCATCATTGTTAGATACACTTTATAATTATTAAATGTCATATGTGTAGACATAATGGCGTTCAACCTGTGCTTGTGTCAGCTACCTGCTGTCACTGTCAACTGTCATTATGACGTGCCACTTTTGACTTTCGGTATCATATTTCCGCTCATTTGCATTTCAGCAAGTATAAGCTGAAGACGGTTATCCGTGCTTAGATTCGAATTATTAAATAAACATTTAAATATTAATATTGTACGTATGCACTAATACATAAATATTCTTATAACAGTCTCAAAGTACATACATACAATTATAAATAGGTTAACAAATAACGAATATACGTCTTCAGGTGCGGTTGTTTTTTTTTCAATATATAATGAAAGTTAGCTGTCAAGTCTTTAATATGTCCTCACTGCTGCCAACGTCCAGCTCTGATAGGCAAAAATGAGATCTTGTCGCAAATCAATGGAAATATATATATAATAATATATATATTTGTCTATCCGTGTGTGTAGTCTAGGACGCTGTCTAAAGAAAATAGTTCTTTATACAAAGCGGGGAAAACGTGGTGTGGGTGTGCCGCCTTGAAACGGCAGAGCGCCTCCAAATGCAACAGTGACAGTTCTCTGTAATAGAAAGAAATTAATATAAAAATTAATAAATATAAATTACATAGAAGACAATTGAAATGTGTTTTGACTTTTGACGTAAACATCATGTTTGTACGTGCGATTCCAAATTTGGAGACTGGCACGATCGGAACGTCATAATCAAAGGACCATACCATACTAAATTACTGATTACTACTGATTACTAATAAAAATATATTTTCTCCTGATCTAAAACGCGTGGATTTTAGTTCGATTCTCAGTTGAACAAATTAATTATTCTCACATCCACTTTATAGTAAAACGAAATCCGACGTTCAGGTCCACTCAATATATCAAAAATTCATGGATTAAACCACACACAGTCTATATACCCAGGCTATTCGGGATAGAACTGAAAACTAACCTGAAGGTGGGTATCTTAGCGAGCAGTGTATCTAGCACGGTCACGTCGCCTTTTAGTGGCGCATGGTTAGTTTCGATCTCGTGACGCATCGCCGCCATCGACATGTTGAATAGACACTGTATTTCTGGATTGCCGCGTACGCCGTGTCGTTCTAGATGAAAAATAGAAGACTATTAGGTGACGTAACCTGCACTTAAGAACTAGTATTTTTTTCCTAAGTGTGATAAGATGATAATACAACACTAGATTTTCCTAGGGATTTCCAGAAAAATATAAAAAGACACTGAAAATATAGTTGAGGCCGTTATAGCGCAGTAGCACAAGCGTGTCACTGTGAATAAGACATTTGTAGATTCGATTCCCTTCCACTCGAAGTAATAAATTATTTTATATTTTCATTTAGTCGCTCCAGTAACACAGCAAAACGCGGCGTTGAATTCCGCAACTCAACACGCAATGTCTCAAAAATTATGTGCAAAATATGGATACAGTCCTATAATAATATGCGGGATACAGCGTGAAGCTACCAAAAGACATCCAACTTACCAGGCCACAAAAGAACAAGACTCTGATACAAAGCCAGCTCGGTCTCGGTGAGCTTCAGCCGCGCGATCGTTTTGGCCGCGTCGAATATGCCTGACACCAAGTTCATGTCACGTGGATCACTGAATAAAAATATAATTTTATTAGTATTTAATATATTTTGGTAAATTTACACTAAATATTAAAGAAAAATTGAGCTTAATTGAAAGTGAAAGTGTGCCTCCTTGTAGCATGCCAATTTTATATATTTAGTTTTAAAATGTTAACATTACATATAAGTAACGCGCGTCCACAGTAGCAACAGAAAAAACAATAAAGATTTGAAACCTTATTTAGGGAAATCTAAAAAAAATACATTTTTTTTCAGTCGTGGCGGCACACAGCGTGAAGCTGATTTTTTTAAAAAAATTTTTTTCAGTACACTATAAGTAATAATAAGCTTACCGTGCGTGAACACACTCTCTAATCGGTACAACGACGTCACCGTACAACACTTGCTCGCGATTCACATCGATCAGCCGTGAGAGGCGCACGATGGCCAGTTCAAATGATCCTGTAAAGGAAATATTATTAAAAATAATATGTTAAGGTATGAGTTACGGGTTCGAATTTAATCGAGGAAGTTAAAAAAATAAATTATGAAAGATTTTGTAAGGTAGTGGTAATATTTCTATTAATAATCAGTTTCACGCTGTATCCCGCACACAACAGGATAGGCAGAGGGAATCTAGTTTTAAGACGAGTGTCTTACGTTCCCCACTTTCCGCCGAATTCTGGAGGCTTTGCGTGCTGAGTGGCAGAACTCAACGCCGCCCTTTGCCTCGACACCAAAGCGAAGAAATGAAAAAACGAATGTAAATAAATATTTCACTTCCTCGAGTCCCCACTCGAATCGAACCCACAACCAGTCCATTTTACAGTCACACTCTGACTGCCCCTGCGCCACGACTGGCCTCAATTTTAATTAATATAGTGTATAATAACGAAGTCTGTCTGAGTGTAAACGGTTGTGGGTTCGACTCCCACTTAGGAGAACGAAATATTTAGATTCCCCCGGTCTAGTTACAAGACAAACCAAGACGTTGACTTAAAATGGATAGGAAAATTGATACTAGGTTCTCTCTGCGGGATACAGAGCGAAACAAAGCGAACAAAGAGAAAAAAAATTATAATTAAATGTAGCATATCATATACAATACTTACCCGATTTCAATAGTAATATCTGGTCGTCCTGGCTCAGCTTCATGAAGCCAGGGATGAGTTTAGCGAACTCGATGATGTTTTGTATCATAGATGTCAGTTTGTCCGCGCAGTCCAACCACATCTCCTCGTATGTCATTGAATTGTAGAATAGTAGTCTGCAGATGGAGAAGATAGAATTAGTAGACATGAAAAAAAGAAAAAGACCGTTGTGATGGAGGGGCACAAGTGTGCGACAGTAAACACGACGGTTGTAGGTTCAATTCCCACTCGGAGAATTGAATTATTTTCATTTCTTCCTTTTGGTAACAAGACAACGCGCGGCCTTTAGTTCCATCAGTCAACAAACCCAAAAATTTGTAAAAAAAGAAGGAACGGAGTGTCTTAACACTAGCGTCACTCTGCTTACCCTGCTATATGCGGGATACTGCGAAAAACTTAAAAACATTATACACTCACTTGGGCACATCTGGTGGTTTCCTAAACATCTCATGTATATATTCTAGCTTAGGGTTTGTGTTTGCGTGAGCTTCGGCCAAGCTCTTCACCAATACCTTGCTTATATCACCTTCCGCTGTAAACAAATATATTTCCATTTAATATTTAATAGTTTTTTTTTATTTCTATGTACATTGATAATGATATAATTATTGAACAACATTTTATATCTTTTAAAAATTACAATTTATACGTGTTGTTTAATAATTTAAATTATTAATATTAAATTAAAAAATACTGAGTACACTGATATACTTTTACTAGGTATACTAAATTGATATGTAAAAAAAAATTTTATACTCAGATATAGATCAGATATAGATATATCATCCGATAATGACAAAAAAAGTACTGACAAAGGAAATTTATATAGATGAATGACCGTTTTTTCACTTTTAGAGTGGCAAATTGGCATATAAATAAATTATACAGATAATACTTACGACTAATAATAACTACATGAATTTATATATATATATTTTAAATTTTGTCATAATTTTTTTTGAGATAAGCAAAGAAATTTCTGAATGCATATTGTGACTGTTATATAATATATAATTCATGTAGTATTCATTTCTATAAAAATAACCAAACTTAAACTTATAAACTTAATTACAAAACAAAAAAAAATATTATAAAAATATATATAAACATCGCAAGCTCTTCTACAAAACTTGGCTGTTTAAAATACGATCAATACGACGACAAACGACGAAATACGACAAGCAAAATAAAAAAAAGATCTAACGTCAATATTATAAATGTCAAATTACAATAAATAAATTTCAAATGATATGAATAAAAAATGAAATTAAAATGGCAATAGATCCAATGTCGATACTTTTGCTTAGTACATGTATTATGGGTTGTTGGCGTAAGTATAAAAAAAAATTAAAATTTTTATCAAAAATCTATGTTTCTTCATAAAATATTATAAATAATATTGAGCGACTGACAGATAATACAGGATTCAGAAGGTTGAAATTTGACATGAGAGGTTAGGGAGAGTGTAGGGGAGCCCTAAGAGAGGATCCCTCGAAATTCCTATGAGAACGGAAAAAAGCGGTTTTCCACTTTACTTCTTAAAGTCCACGCAAACACCTGTTAAACTACTAGTCTTACATATTAATAAAAGATAATTTTTTTCAGCGTGTTATCTACCTTGTTGTTTGGCTCTACCTATCATTCCTTTTCCATTAATATTAGTAGAGTCGAAAAAGCACTTTCACAAATATAAATGTGATGTAAGTTGATGTATTCCTTAGTTTTAAATTGAGCAATGAAATTAACTATATATTTTTATTATAAAACCTTTTTTTCAGGATAATTCAAAATTATATTATGTTTATGTTACAAATAGTAGCGTTACTCTAAAAACAAACAAGCCATATCAAGTGTTTGAAGATAAATCTTCTTGAAAATAAAGTGATCTTTTTGTATTGTGTTTTTTCTCATAGCACTAAACAAGTAAAATGGATACAAAAATCAAAATAAACTTCTACCATACATTCTAAATATTAAATAAAATAACTGAACAATAAGTCTACTCTAAAACATAAAATTGTACTAGAAAATTTTGCTAGAAAGCCTGATAGAAGCGCTGCTAAGTAAATTTTTTAATTTATAATTTTTTTTTTTTAAATGAAAAACAATGGTGAATAATGATACTTTTGTTAGCAATAAATAATAATAATAATTTAGGACGCTTAGAAAATTGGGTTGTGTGTGGGGAACGGAGTGTCTTAACACTAAGTTCCCAACACCTACCCTGGTATATGGGAGAAGCGTAAAGCAGTATTATTATATCAATATAATGAACACCTCATAAACTAAGCACCCTTGTGTTGTATGTCCTTTGATGCGAATCAATTATTGAGTAATTACGACAACAAAAGTGCTCATAAGAATAAATTAGAATTAAGATATTCAATATCTAAAGAAAAATTTAAAAAACATAATACTATCTTCTCTTTATTAGTACTAGTGTATTTTTTTTAAATGTTTTCATCTCGATAGTTTTGAAAAAAGTGAATAGTTAAAAAATAAGTAGGATTCTCTAAACTCAATAACGTAATAAAAGTGAGAGAGACAAAAATTTACTTAGCACCGCAAATATCAAACCAAAAATATAAACTTACACGGCAAATCGTCATTAGAACTGCTTGTGCCCTGGTGTCGTCGGTTTGACACAGCGTTAGGGTTCACCATGCCCATCCCTGACATATTCATGTTTAACGGATCCATTATTCTCCCGCTACTCGACGTTAGATCATCCGGACTCAGTTCTTCACTTGTCAAGGAAACTGAGCTCTGGCCAGCGAGGACTGTGTTTTGAATATCCATCGGACTATTCATATTTGACGGACTATGGAGGAATGTTGTAGAGTCCACGTAGCTAGCGACAAGATTGTCCACCCCCATTGACGTTTCTGGTTTTATTTCCTGTTTTATGCTGATCACGCCACTGGATATTGTTGCTGGGGACTGAATTCGTTCGTATCTGTCGAATTCTATTCGACGATTCATGTCGTTGATGGACTGTCGCATTGTTGTTGTTGATGTTGTCGCTGTGGCTGTCGAGGTGGTCGCTCTGATGCCCTTTTGTTGTTCGTCTATTGACAATTATTGTTGTCTTATGGCTTTTTATTGACAATTCTTACAATCTATACATATAATATATTTATAATATGGAATGTTTCAGATTTTTTAGATTTTTATAATATTATTCTAATTATACCTATCTAACATAGTAATAAACTTATTTTATATACTCACTTTGTCACCAGTTCTCTTATATACATTTTTCAAAATTTCAACTAATTCATTTTATTTTGTTGTTTTTTCAACTGCACATCCAAATAAAGACTTACTTACCTCATTCACTTTGGGTCGCACAGTGAATAGATGTCATTGGGTGAATATTTTGGGGGTTGGGTGAAAACACAACACTCACCGTGTCCTATAAAGTCAGTATCAAGGAACCCACCGCTCTGCTTCGGTTCGTACGCGGTGGTAGAGTCGACGTAGTCGGCCGAGACGTCGTACTGAGGCGGCTGCGGCTGCATATTCATGTTTGAATTGAGCGGCGGATTGTTGTAGCCGTATGACGATATTGGAGAACCGTAGTTCGGGAAACTGTAAAAGATAGTTAGCATGTTACGATTAATTTTATTTTTTTAAGTGTAAAACTCTTAAATTAATAGTTTTCTATTTTCCCAATATTAAAAAAACTCAACATTCACGGTCATCATGTTATCCAATTTTAATATCCAATATATAATTGTCTCCCACAAACACAATACATATATTAAAAATCTGTAAAATTGACAGACTCTTCCATTACATTACTATATTGTAAAGTAGCTACGATCAATAAAATTCCCTGCAACATTCATAAGTAACCGCACAACCGCTATTCGATACTAGATGGCACTGCCGTTACTCATTCAAGTTGTCGCTAGTACCCGTTAGTTGCTGTCGGTAATACATATATTACGGAAAAGGTCGGTAACGGTAAACGTTACATATAACGGATTGAAGAAAAATCATGGGAGCGACTCTCTTTAATTGCTAAGACTAACTCTCATTATGCTATTAATGTAGCGCTGTAGTTTTTTAATCTTGTGCACTTGTCTTGTCTAGACTTGTGTGGTATTTAATTGTAGAGTATGTGGAAATATTTTTTTTATTTAGTTTATTTAATTTTTTTGTCTGCATAACGTGAAGTTCCACCGCTCAACACGAATATTTGGCGGAAAGTGGGAAACTCTGTCTCTGTCAGTGGGAAACAGTAGAGTACTGTATATGGGATTGGATGAGATGGGGGATAGGAACTGTCTTCTAGAAGAAACTGTAAGATTTTGTAAATGGTAAATAATGTTGAGATTTAAAATCTATAAATTGAGCAAGTCAATGACGTGAATGAAGTGAAAAAAGTTAAATTTTTCCGGTTTTAACTTAAATAAATAAAAAAATCTACTAAATAAAATGAAAATTCTATAAAAAATATATGAAAAGAGCCATATCTTTAAGTAGATAAAATAAAAAAGATGAAAATTTAGAAATAAATTTAGAAAAAAAACAAAGAAAATGATTGTGTTTTTCGGCTTTAACAAAATAATATATTCAAAATAATGCTAAAATAAGCTAATGTGCTATAAGAAAGATGTATTATATGTTCAAAGATACTAACCTATAATGTCCATGATACTGATCGCTTGAGCTTGGCGTCTGTTGCTGAGTGTCGTACACTGAGTCGGGTGCAGCATCTGCTTGTGAACGCATCTTCTCTTGAAAGTATCTGACCTCATCTTCCACTTTCTCCCTCTGCTTTTTTGACATACGTCCGAATTTTACCGCTGAAGTAAAATAAATTGACTGTTAGTAATATTTATAAGCATATAAAAACAGCGAGTACGATTTGGGTTACTAACTAATTGAAGATATCTTTGGGCTGAAATCAAAGAGCAGGCATCATCGTCATCACCATAGTCATCATCCACAGCTTTTTTAGACAACATTTATCTTCTATTTACTAGAAGTAAAGAAGCACGAGCTAAGAATCTTGACTGGGTAGGTGAACTACCTACACATATTCATGTAAAACGAAAAATCTTTATCCCAGCTTTATAATTTAAAATTATAAAAAATTGTAAGTAATATTTGGTTCTATAATATAATACTTTACATAATAATGATCTTTTCAATTACATATATATTTTTTTAGCAATATAAAGAGGCATCAATCATTTAGATTAGGTTCCGCTATCTGCCGCATAAGCGCCATACTTGTGTGACATAACGTAGCAAGAACTTATGGATTTAATTAACTAACGGTTAGTTGTCTTATACAGATGGACTTAATCGAAATGTGAATTTTGCCTTACAGGATTTTAATCTATATATACACTGTTGGTGTGTACATGTTACTTAAATATATTATAGTAGATGGTAAGGAAAATGTAATAACGATCTATCAAAATTGAGTCCTAGACAATAAATAATATTTCAGTCAATTTGTTCAATTTAACTAGATCCCCAACCTACGATATCTTTAAAATGGTTAGAAAAGGACTTTCCTATCTGGTGTATGAAATACGTTACAATTTAAAATTATCAAAATCATACCAACCAACCAGCAAACTGTCCATAATTTTCAAAATTGAACATTCTAATTATGCCATTTTATCATTGGCGGCGTCGTATAACGTTACTTGTACAACACTAAAGTAACTAATAGGTACACAGAGTAGCGAAGTGTGCGTGCGTTCATTGGCATACTGCCTACTGGCACAACGACCTCTGACGCGCATGTGTGACGTTATACTACGTAGAGAGGTCCCGTTTGATAATGCGGACGAATAAAAAAGATGTGCGATGTCTAGTGCTATAGTATTATATTTCTGGTATTTAGTTTAGTTGGAGTGTTTTTTTATTCATTTTATAAATATTATATATTTAATATCAAAACACGATGCAGCAATAAATCAAACTCAGTCAAATAAAACAAAAATATAAAACTACAATATCAAGTCGAAAACGCCTTTCAACTGAACCACGATGGTGTCATTATCATCATCATTCGAATAAAGAGAGAATTTAGTGTTAAGACACTCCGTTCCCCGCTTTTCGCCTGAATTTTGACGATTCATGTGTCGTTACTAGAAGAGAAATGAAAATATAATAACTATTTCCCCCGAATGGGAATCGACCCCATAACCGTCACGTTTACAGTCAAATGCTCTGTCAATATGGCTTTTATTTGTTAACACACTATAATAGATCTTGTTTTAGAGGTTTCTAGAACAGTAGCCTACAGTTTAGCGATCCACTTACATTTCGGACAAAGGAGCAAAGAAATGAGACGAGGACGACTAGACGAGGACCGCACAAAAGATTTCTTTATACAGATTATTTATGATTCGTCTACAAATTATGTTTCGGTATACGTTTTCGTTAAAACGAGTTATGAGGGCGTTCGCCTTGTGTGTAATATAATGAAATATGTTGCAGGCTATGTTGTTATGGGGATTTTTGATATTTTTTATGTAGGCTTTTAATAACTAGAAATAAATGGTACGTTCCTAAGTTTGTCTTTACTGTATTTTTTATGCTGTACATTATTTTTCTTTATAAGAATAGAACAGGGTAGGCATCAAGAATTTGGCGCTAACACTAGGTTTCCGCTTTCCGCCCAGTTTGCGGATAATTGAATATTGTCTGACGAAACTCAATACGCACTATGTTTTGTTACCAGGGCAAGCAAACTAAAAAAGATTACTTACCTCGAGTGGGAATTGAACCCACAATTCTCACTTACAATCACACTGTGCTACCACGGCCTTTATAAATATTTATTCAAAATATCTTTAAAAAACCAGTCAAACAGTTTTCACCACATAACAAGTCTACAATAACCCCGTTTTTCCAAAGCCGGTGTAATTTTGCAATCATAATCTATTCTAAGATGTTACGTATACACAAAAACATACGAGCATGTTACGCTTTGTATTGCACAATGCACTAGCGATGGGAAACGGTAGGCATCGATAAATAAATAAATGGTTTTTTTAGCCTCTCGCGTATAGAAGAGTAGGCAGTGATGTGAAGTGTGAAGTCAACAGTTATTTAAAAATTATGTTGTAAACAACGGAAACTAACACCGTACTTTGTCGTACTAGTACAGGCCGAAAACAGTTCTTAAATATGGGCATATCTAGATTAGAGTAAAAAGCTAATTCAAAATTATCATACAGTATAAATATGAAATTTAAAAACGATTCCTTTAAAGTGGAAGGATATGAGTGGATTTCAATGTGTTTTCCTTATCGCAAAGAAATGGGAACATATTTTATTTGTTTTAATTTTTTTTACAGTTATTTAACAATATTACGCAAAATTATCAGAATAACCTAAAAAAATTCAAATACAACAACATCTAAAGCGAATATTCAAAAAAAAAAATTTCTTTTAAGCAGAAGTGTAAGGTCTACATATTAAATATTTAGTCACTTCACTACCCGTATATTACGCAATGCGTCATAGCAGTACAGTAGCAGTGCAGTGTTGTATAATTATTATATTATACATACAAAAAGTTGGTCTATCTGTGATATTAATTAACGAGATATGTTATATGTTTTTATATCATTTATATGTTGATCATTATGTTACGTATTAAATTTAAAACTGTTAGATAATGATATGGTTTTGACGTAAATATATAGATCTCGTTGTTTTTTCCCGTTCCCGTAAAAAAATCGAGAAGTTTCTATTATCACTTTCCTACACTGACTAACCTTATCCAGCAGTTCTTTACATTGCCTGTCACTCACATAATGAGATCAAAGAAGACTTTTAAAAATTTTAATTTAAAATTTTTATGATAGACTAGCGGGCGCGCGCGGCTTCGTCCGCTTATTTTCACCCTTAGGGGTGAATTCTAAAAAGAACCACGAAATACGTGTTCAATAAAATATTCTTAAGAGTCTGAATTTCAAATTTTATAATAATCGGTGCCGATTTAAAAAAAACCATACAAACTTTCAACCTCTATTTCGTCCCTATAGGGTAAAATTTTTTTAAAATCCCTTCTTAGTGGATGTCCAGATTATGAAAATAAACATCTGTTATAATTTCACGTTTCTACCATCAGCGGTTACGGCTGTGCGTGCATCTTACCTCAGTC
>DWAE01000338.1:0-16765 GCA_018237945.1 Heliconius sapho
GAACGGAGTGTCTTAACACTAGATTCCCTCTGCCTACCCTGCTGTGTGCGGGATATAGTGTGAAGCTAATTTATTTAGATTCAAAATTTCATTATTTACATATATTACGCTACTAAGTAATCTACAAATCGTGTAACCTTTGAAAACAACTGAGAATAATTTAACTGATTTCTATTATACATTATATTGAGAAGGGTCGAATTCATAAATAATACTGGGGATAAAAGTTAAATAAAAATATGAAACATATATGTTTCATATCCAGGCATAAGCATGCGACGGTTATGGGTTCGATTCCCACTCGGGACATCAAATGTTGATGTCTGTATTTCCTGGCTCTAGTTCCGCCACTCAACACGCAATGCCTTTAAAATTTGGCGGGAAGTGAAGACTTCCCGCCAAATTTTTAAGCGGAAGCGGAAGCGCCATTAGCGGAAGTGTCTTAATGTGAACGCAGTATCTTAACACTAGGCTTTCAGGTTCCCTCTGCAACTGTTTTTGAGAAAAGCGTGTTCCACCCTACAAAATATAACTACAGTCTTAAATTCCGTCATTCAAATAGACGATTCAACAGTTTCCGCCTATATAGGTACAGTGTTATGTACCATATTCATACTTAGTAGCCTAACTCTTTAAAATTTTTAAATGGTTATTCCACACTTAGGAGAAATATACATTTTTTTTTATAAAATATAAAAAATTCAACGCATTGTTGTTTGATTAAACTTTTCCTGGTCTTTAAATGGTTCCCAAGAGGCGTGGGTTCAAATCCCGCTACGTAATACGTTTTCTTTAAACGTAAGTTTTGCACTATTTGTCACAGGACTGTCTCGAATAGTACGTGATACGGGTGTCTGACTAAAACTATTATTGTTTCATACTTTTTTCTTTCAAGAAAATATCCCTAAAACGTTCTTAGTAAAAAGATAGACAAGAAGATATATTATGTAATAAGATCAAAGAAGAAGAAAATCAAAAGATTTTCTCTATTTTTATATATTTCAAATGAAACTCCTTAACATAAGAAATTAAGTATATTTGCGTGCGTGGAACGAAGTTTCTTATCACTAGATTCCCTTTACCTACCCTGCTATATGACGGGCGCTATAGACGTGAAGCGAAAAGGAAAATATAAAAGCCGTTTTCAAAACGTACTTAGGTAGTATAAAAAACTACTTAAAAACAATAAAATTATAAATAAAACTAATTAAAAAACAAATGCTTGCCGTTGAAAATTCATCAATACTGCGAACGCTTACTGTTCTGACCGCAAGAATAAAGTATGGTTTACTCTAAATAATTCTAATATTTCAGCGCAGACAATAGATTTGTAAGACATTTACACTATTTATTGTAATGATTTTTATTTATTTGGGGGAAGGGTACAAGGGGTTCCCTCTGCCGTACCTGCTGTGCAGAATACAGCTTGAAGCTAATAAAAGAGAAAGTGAAAATATAAAGTTTTTCATTTGCACACATGGTAATCGAACCCACAACCGTCACGTTATAGTCGCACGCTTATACGTCTGCGTCACGAATGCCTCTAGCTATATAGTTGCTTTATTTATTTAATTTATGCTTCTTTACATTTCCACGCTTTGGTAAGAAACACGGTGTTTAGCTCCACTATTCAACACAAATATCTCGAATTTGGACAATTAATGAGGAACGTGGAATTGTAAGAATTATGAAGGTGAAGCTACCAATTTTATAAACATTTACAAGCACTAATATTAGGTTAGTTAAAGTCTGCTCCGTCCATATCGCCGGTGGCTGTAAGCAAAGTAATTACGTAAATCAATAAGGGTCCAGGTGCTTGGATAAGCTTGGGGTTACCATACGTTTTGGCGGTTAAGGATATATCTCTATCGCTTTTGTTTTATAATATATGATTATTTTCTATTATTTGTATAAAAAAAGTACAACTTTCAATTGTTTTTCGAATTAAAAGAAACTTTTCGAATTAAAAGAGTATGTAGAGTGTAATTATATTTTACTTAGTGCTCATTATACATAAATCTTTTTAAGCGATTTTTTTCTGTATATTTTTTTATTTTAAAATGTGTTTTTTTAGCAGTGTTATTCCATACTACGGATAGCAAACTACTTTAAATTTGAACGTAACGGGATTCAACTTTCACAAGCGCATATGAATTTCGATGTAGCTGAATAAGAAAGAGCATAGCTTAGTGGTCACAGTGACAGATAATATTTTGTACGTTACCAAAAAATATACTTTCTTTTTCTTTGGCAAATCGTTTAATGTTTTTCATATAGATAAAAAAAATCTATTAAAATACATTCTCATTGCTTTTCTAGTTTGTGAGCATTTTGTAATAAAAACAATTTAAAAAACATGAAATTCTATTCTTTATTAATTTAAACTACGAATATCTTTATTCTACTATAGCGTGTACATCAAAACACTTCACAGGCTGCGGTGGACTTAATATTTCTAAAATACATTTAAAAAAATCTCAATATAAAACAAAGTTAATTAATCGTGCGGCCGTCGTGGCATAGGGGCTTGTGCCCCTCTCGAGCACTCTTGTGAGTGTGACTGTAACGCTACGGTTGTGGGTTCGATCCCCACTTCGTAGAATGAATAGTTATTTAATAATATTTTCATTTCTTCGCTCTGGTACCAAGACAAAAACCCGGCGTTGATTTTCGACGAAAATTCGGCGGAAAATGGGGAACGGAATGTCTTAAGACTAGGTTCCCTCTGGCTTCTACTGCTGAGTGCAGTACAAAGCGTAAAGCTGATTTAATTTTGATTTTATTTATTTTAAAATACCTACAGCATGGTATCCTGATATAGTGCCGCTATTTGTCTACGTCGGTCGACATCTGCGGTTAAGATTGCCCAAAATTTATGCCTCAGCAAAATGTCATATTCTATGAATCTTCTTTGGTTGTAATAGCTTACCTTGCGTCTATTTTTAGAATAGAAAATATATTTTCAAAGGATTAGTTTATTATATACAAATATTACACTTTATGCTTGAATTATTGTCTAAGGCCGTCGTGGCGCAACGGGAGTTCGTAAGTGTAAGTGCGACGGTTTTGGGTTCGATTGTCATTGGGATAATAAGAATTGAAGAAAAATCGTAAAATAACTTTATTATTAGCTCCTTAGAAGAATTACGAGTCTTAATATTATCAAGATTGCGCCATTTTTTTAAATCAAATATACATTTTACGTATCTTCTCAGATAAACAGATTGATTCCCACTCGAGGGAATGAATTATTTCCACTTCCTTGATTGATTAAACTTTTCCTGGTCTTTAAATGGTTCCCAAGAGGCGTGGGTTCAAATCCCGCTACGTAATACGTTTTCTTTAAACGTAAGTTTTGCACTATTTGTCACAGGACTGTCTCGAATAGTACGTGATACGGGTGTCTGACTAAAACTATTATTGTTTCATACTTTTTTCTTTCAAGAAAATATCCCTAAAACGTTCTTAGTAAAAAGATAGACAAGAAGATATATTATGTAATAAGATCAAAGAAGAAGAAAATCAAAAGATTTTCTCTATTTTTATATATTTCAAATGAAACTCCTTAACATAAGAAATTAAGTATATTTGCGTGCGTGGAACGAAGTTTCTTATCACTAGATTCCCTTTACCTACCCTGCTATATGACGGGCGCTATAGACGTGAAGCGAAAAGGAAAATATAAAAGCCGTTTTCAAAACGTACTTAGGTAGTATAAAAAACTACTTAAAAACAATAAAATTATAAATAAAACTAATTAAAAAACAAATGCTTGCCGTTGAAAATTCATCAATACTGCGAACGCTTACTGTTCTGACCGCAAGAATAAAGTATGGTTTACTCTAAATAATTCTAATATTTCAGCGCAGACAATAGATTTGTAAGACATTTACACTATTTATTGTAATGATTTTTATTTATTTGGGGGAAGGGTACAAGGGGTTCCCTCTGCCGTACCTGCTGTGCAGAATACAGCTTGAAGCTAATAAAAGAGAAAGTGAAAATATAAAGTTTTTCATTTGCACACATGGTAATCGAACCCACAACCGTCACGTTATAGTCGCACGCTTATACGTCTGCGTCACGAATGCCTCTAGCTATATAGTTGCTTTATTTATTTAATTTATGCTTCTTTACATTTCCACGCTTTGGTAAGAAACACGGTGTTTAGCTCCACTATTCAACACAAATATCTCGAATTTGGACAATTAATGAGGAACGTGGAATTGTAAGAATTATGAAGGTGAAGCTACCAATTTTATAAACATTTACAAGCACTAATATTAGGTTAGTTAAAGTCTGCTCCGTCCATATCGCCGGTGGCTGTAAGCAAAGTAATTACGTAAATCAATAAGGGTCCAGGTGCTTGGATAAGCTTGGGGTTACCATACGTTTTGGCGGTTAAGGATATATCTCTATCGCTTTTGTTTTATAATATATGATTATTTTCTATTATTTGTATAAAAAAAGTACAACTTTCAATTGTTTTTCGAATTAAAAGAAACTTTTCGAATTAAAAGAGTATGTAGAGTGTAATTATATTTTACTTAGTGCTCATTATACATAAATCTTTTTAAGCGATTTTTTTCTGTATATTTTTTTATTTTAAAATGTGTTTTTTTAGCAGTGTTATTCCATACTACGGATAGCAAACTACTTTAAATTTGAACGTAACGGGATTCAACTTTCACAAGCGCATATGAATTTCGATGTAGCTGAATAAGAAAGAGCATAGCTTAGTGGTCACAGTGACAGATAATATTTTGTACGTTACCAAAAAATATACTTTCTTTTTCTTTGGCAAATCGTTTAATGTTTTTCATATAGATAAAAAAAATCTATTAAAATACATTCTCATTGCTTTTCTAGTTTGTGAGCATTTTGTAATAAAAACAATTTAAAAAACATGAAATTCTATTCTTTATTAATTTAAACTACGAATATCTTTATTCTACTATAGCGTGTACATCAAAACACTTCACAGGCTGCGGTGGACTTAATATTTCTAAAATACATTTAAAAAAATCTCAATATAAAACAAAGTTAATTAATCGTGCGGCCGTCGTGGCATAGGGGCTTGTGCCCCTCTCGAGCACTCTTGTGAGTGTGACTGTAACGCTACGGTTGTGGGTTCGATCCCCACTTCGTAGAATGAATAGTTATTTAATAATATTTTCATTTCTTCGCTCTGGTACCAAGACAAAAACCCGGCGTTGATTTTCGACGAAAATTCGGCGGAAAATGGGGAACGGAATGTCTTAAGACTAGGTTCCCTCTGGCTTCTACTGCTGAGTGCAGTACAAAGCGTAAAGCTGATTTAATTTTGATTTTATTTATTTTAAAATACCTACAGCATGGTATCCTGATATAGTGCCGCTATTTGTCTACGTCGGTCGACATCTGCGGTTAAGATTGCCCAAAATTTATGCCTCAGCAAAATGTCATATTCTATGAATCTTCTTTGGTTGTAATAGCTTACCTTGCGTCTATTTTTAGAATAGAAAATATATTTTCAAAGGATTAGTTTATTATATACAAATATTACACTTTATGCTTGAATTATTGTCTAAGGCCGTCGTGGCGCAACGGGAGTTCGTAAGTGTAAGTGCGACGGTTTTGGGTTCGATTGTCATTGGGATAATAAGAATTGAAGAAAAATCGTAAAATAACTTTATTATTAGCTCCTTAGAAGAATTACGAGTCTTAATATTATCAAGATTGCGCCATTTTTTTAAATCAAATATACATTTTACGTATCTTCTCAGATAAACAGATTGATTCCCACTCGAGGGAATGAATTATTTCCACTTCCTTGCTCTAGCAAGAAGACAAAGCGCAGCGTTTAGACGCATTGTATCGAAAGTAAGAGTTGGATCCTTGAAACTGGGTTCTCTCTGCCTATACCGTTATACTAGATTTTTTAAAATCATAGTGTGGACATAAAATAATTCATACCTCAAGTGAAAATCGAACACACAACCATCCCATTTATCTCATCATAAAATACATCTCAAAAATACAGAAGATACGAATATAAAAATGTACATTTGAGTGAAAAAGTTTTGCGCGATGTTGATAATTCCAAGAGTGATAACCCTCCTAAGGAAAGTCCTCCTTCACAAAGTTATTTCACGAGTTTTGGGCACTCAATTATTCTTTAATATTTATTTAGAAACGACAACTGAAACATCGATATCAAAATTTCTTATATATATCTTTAGTCCTACCATAAATTCATTTTGATTGTTGATAACATAATCAATTCCTGTCTTATGTGAACTACTTTCACGATATCTACATAATTGTATTTATACATAGTAATTATGATTTACTTTTAAAATCTAGCAGAAAGCGGAGTGTTCTGAAACATGTTTCCGTCTGCTCACTTTGCAATTTGCGATATAAAGCGTAAAGTTAAGTAAGTATATTTGACTTTTATTATCATTTATCTGGGTAGGTATTGTTTACTTGTAATTTAAGTGAATTGGGGCGTCGCGCACTTCAGCGTGTAGCTTCAGGCTGTATCCCGTATAAAGCACGATAAGCTGAGAGAAACTAGTGTTGATATATTTCTTTCCCTATTTATTCCTCAATATTTGAGATATACACAATATCTCGAAGATGGAGAAATAAATAATAGTTGAATGGCGAAAATGAACGCCGCAGTTTGTCATTTTACTCAGAGCAAATTAAAATAATTCAATTCTCTCTCAATTTCAATCGACCTAATCCATATATTTTCTCCCATAGTTTGTAGGATAGGCTGGATGGAGAAAGTACCAAATCATTACCATTTCCACTTTTCATTAGACAATAGCAAATTTGTATAATAGAAAGCGAAACTCGAAACCGCGCTTAACAATACAAATAAATGACAATAATTTTAACAATAGCATTACCGAGTGGGAATCGAACCTTCAACCATCTTATTAATAATCAGATGCTGTCCCCTACTAAGGCTTACTTTCTATCCTCAGTTTTACCTTACAACAAGATGTAGCCAACATTTTATATAAAATTGAGAAGAAAACAGGTGTCCTAGATTAAAAAAAACTTACACAATTTATGCTTTAAAGCTCTCTTATAAAGTTTCTAGGGCGTTGATATTTTTATATCGCTTATACGTTGTACTGGTGCTACGTTTTATAAAGGAAATATTTTATGGAAATCTTGTTAGATTTTATTAGTTTTTTATTGATTACGCACTTTTATAGAAGAAAGAGACTTTTTATATACCGCATATAGCAAGGGAACCCTGTATTAATGACACTCCATGCTTTGCTTAGTAATTGAATGTATCACCACGTTTTATACGGTATCCAGAAAGAGAAAATGAAAAAAATATTTGCTGATTATTGATATCCGAAAATTTTATGTGTATATTTTTTACATTTATCAAAAACCTTAAGCGACCTTTTTTTATGCATATTAAGGTCGAAAAAACCTATCATCAAGACACTTAGTTCACCGTTTTTCTACTAAATTCAAAACAATACACGTTGAGTAGTAGTGAGTACAACCATCACGGTTTCAGTCAGATAAGGCTCCAATGCGCTATGATTATTTTCTTTAGCTTCACGTTGTATCATGCACATAGCAGTGTAGGCAGAGGGAACCTAGGAACCTAGTTACGACCCTACGTCACATATTCTAGACTTCCGTTGCCTACTTTACGCCGAGTTTACGTGAGCCCCTGATCTAAGTCCAATGGTTTTATTGTCACATCTTGCCTAAAAACCAGAGCGAGGAAATAAAAATATTAAATATTTGATTTTCTCCAGTGGGAGTCGAACTACATACGTCCTATTTACAGTCGCAGGCTTATGCTCCTAAACATTATGATAAACACGTGGTGGTATAATGATAAAACGTGAGGTACGTTTTATATAAAATATAACATTTAAAATATAATAATTTTGCTTTCAAAATAACAGATATTCATTACAACAAACAAATTCAATCTCCATTATTTCAAATGTATACTCAATCTTCAAAGACTACACGGGGAGCCCAAAATTACAAAGACAAGTTATGAATTTTTATGATATTATCATTTTCTGTAGTAAATTTGTGGACGAGCTCTTCTAAATTAATGTTATTTCAGGGTACGTTTCATAAAAAAGAATAATGACAATATTATTTCTTAAGATATACTAAATTATTTTCTGGTAAAATTCCATTTTAATCATAAGGTACAACTTGTACGCCGCAATTTCGTTTGTGTAAACAAAAAAACCTATTTTTTTAGATCTTCAGGAAGGCGACTATTAGTGCCTTTCTACTATGGCCAAAGACCATATGTGTCAAATTATATCTTTCTTTTTCTACACTACATAGTGTTGGATGTGCGTTGTTTGTCAATTTAGAGAAACAAAAACAATTAGAATCGAACCTGCGACCATTGATCATATTTACAAACAGAGTTTGGTCATTGTACCTCTATAGCATTATGTTTTAATTTAAACACTTCATTTCAATTTATTGAAGTAGTAAGATTAAGCATAAGGTTTCATCATTTATTACACAATTCGTCTAAGACGATTTGAAATAGGAGGAGGTAGTGTTTCTAAAATTGTCTACATTGTGGCTTGAAAAGGGAACAGCTTCGATTGGTCTACCCTGGTAGGTCCTGGCTTTAGCACAAAATCGTTAGCAATGATAATCCCTTCTACGAACCCTATTTCCGTCGTGAGGGACAAATTCCAAGGTTTTCTCTACCTACCCTGCTAAAAGCGGAATATAGCGTGAAGCTAAAAAAATCGTTATCACCATGGCCTACATTAAATTGCTTATGATCCAAGAGCTGGTGTCCTAAAAAACTGTTAAACCTCAGTATTTTCTGAGAGGAAAAGTCAAGTAATATCCAGTATGAAGCAGCTCGTATAAACTACCACGTGACGCCACCATTACTTTAAATAAATCTGTTTTTGAAATTTGAACTTTGTGACTGTAATATTAAAGAATGATTTTGTTTTTCTGTCATGAAAGAATAAAAATTTGTTTCTTCAAGTGAGCAGAGTATATTTAAGTTTTTATTGCAAATATCTGGAGCTATTTAGTTGACTCACGTTCACATTGTCACAGCCTCTAATTGTGAAAACAATTTTTATTTTTATTTTGTACATGTATAAAATTTACATGAATTCTTTTAAGATTTAAATGATAGGATTTTAAACAAGTCTTTTCCGAGTAACTTCTACGTTCTTACAAGAATCTGTTCTCAGTCACCTCGTGCCTATCTTGAGCATGGATTTATACAGGTTTTTTTTAGGTCACTCTGACGCTCAAAGTTTAGAGACTAATACCAATCTATTCCTAATCACTCCGTACCGTGAGTTCCATGACGTAACAACAATACATATACATAACATACCTTAATAACAATAAAGCCATTTGGTTATCTATTTTGTATATACTTACCAATCATTAATTAAGACGAGCGTGTGCTATCTGCATCTAGTTAGCACTGAATGGCGGAGCTTTCAGCCGTATTCGGTAGAGCTTTTTAATACATAACTTCTATGATACGATATATAAAAGGTTTGAAGCTTATACTAGTATGAATGAGGCCAGTCGTGACGCAGGGGCACAGGTAATGGGTTCGATTTCCACTCTATGAAATTATTATTTTTTATTTCCTAGTTCTGATCACGACCCTAAGCGCGGGTATAAATTTTGGCAGTCAATACGCAATGTCTCGGGAATTCAGTGGAAAGTGGGGAACGAAAGTATTTTAATAGAAACGGAGTGTGTTAATAACAGATTTCTCCGCCTACCTTGTTATGTGGCTGATATAGCGAGAAGCTAAAAAAATGTTTACATTTGACCACATCAATGCTAATGTGATAAATGATGACCTCCAAATTGAATAAAAGCTATCATTCAATTTGGAGGTTGGTTGATTAAAGTTGCACTTTGTCCTATTAAGACCAACCGTAGAATAGAAGTGACTGCTCTATCAATTACCGTCTCAGTGGAATCGACATAACATCTCAAGAGAAAGGTTAAATTTTCATAATTTCAAGTTATTTTTCCACAATTTCAGTTAGAAAATATAGACGTTCGTTAGGAGACGTTAATTAGGGCTAAAAGCAACTTAATATAAGTATTTAAGCACAGTTTTATTTTTGCCTACCCTACTTTGCAGGATATATGTTTGTAAATAAAGTAAAATAAGCAGCTTTTCTTTTCTAATCAATTTTCGAAATATTACATGTTGAATTGCGAAACTCAACGCCACTTTTTCTCTACCAGAGTGGATATATATTTAAAATAATCATTCTCCCAAACAATATAAATTATAACACTACTTGGGTTTTAAATTTGTTTTTATATACATTCAGAATTTATAGAACATTTACATTTCAACTTTTCTACATATTTCGTGTAATATCTAAAAGATCGTCATACTATACTACACACGCTAAGCGGCACGTGCGCTTTTACGTTTGACGTGACATCGCAAACAGAATATATTTTATACTAGCGAAACCGCGCGGGTGGCCCGCTTAAATTATACGAATATTTATTAAATATATTTATGATCTTTTTTCGTATTGTGAACCGTGGGGGTCATGCTTAGCTTGTAAGAAATTATTAAATGCGTCGATAATAAAAGTTGTTAAGAGTGATGAGCACATTCCCATGAAAATGTGAAACATCTGAAGCAAAACTATAACAGTTCAGTTAAACTATAAGAAATAATAAAATACAGCCTTAACCAAATTTGATAAGTATGATAACCATTTTACTGTATGTCTAGATTTAAAGCGAATATAAGTCTGTTACACACGAATATCATATTGAGGCCAGTCGTGGCGCAGGGACACTTTGTTTCCCTGCGTCACCCCGCGCCACGACTGAAAAACTATTTTCCTTCCTAAGTGTGAAATACCACTATAAAAAAGTTAAATACCTTACAATGACGACAATCATAATTACCACAATTTAAAATAATTCTCAAAAAAAAGTTGACAAATAAATAATTCAATTTGCAAAACAAAAAACTCTAGAGACATTCATTATAAGCGGGTGAAAGTTACGGTAACTTTTTTTTAGCGGACACATTTTTCGCAACAAAATTTTAATAAACTTTTTTTTTATATAGAAACAAGAGAGTTGGGCTTATATTGCGGTTCTTTATATTTAATAGGAAGGGAATTTCGGTTAGATTCTCTGAATTTTTTTAATCTAACATTCTGTTTAAGACGTCGTGGCACAAGGGCGTCGTTCAACTGCCGGTGGTTCGATTCCCACTCGGTTGTAATATTTAGTCTTTTCATTTCTTCGCTATAGTATAGAACGCCTTAAAAATTGTTAAATACGGTTTGACCCGTACTCAGGTTCTTTTTGTATACCCTGCCAATTTTAATATAAGCTGCATGGGAGACAAGCTCACGACTATCACCTGTAAAATATATTGACAATATGCTGTTTTATTCTAGTTCTATTTCACTAAAATTAAAAATTAATATAATAAAGATTTTTAACATAAATCACATAAAATAATAATAATAATAAAAACCCTTTGATTTTAATTATTGATATAAACGATTGCTTACAAAATTTTTCTTTCATCTTTGAAAATTACAAAATATACACAAGTATTTTGAAATTGAACTCTCTTTTCTTACTAATCCTATTGTAAACTGAAATTAATTTCATACATATATTTAATAAAGTATAAATAACGTAAGTAAGTAACGTATAGTTCAAGCGGGCGAAGCCGCGCGTGTCCGTTAGTAGTATCATAAAAATTGAAATCGAAAAATATTTAGAACAATACGAACAATATATCTTCAATAAAACACATACAGTCAACTCCATTCAAATATTCACGATTGAAAATTTCCAATATGGAAGCCTTATTGTACCGATAACGTTTTTTTGTGATATTTACCTTTTTTGATGACTGCCGTCTGGCTGGTAACGCGACGGTTGTGGATTCGATTATCACTCGAAGGAATTAACATATTTCATATTCTCGCTTTGGTATCAAAACAAGACATGGCGTTGAGTTCCGCCACCCAACACGTCCTATTTTAAAAATTAAGCGGAAGAAGGGGAGCGGAATGTCTTTAAACTATGTTTCGTACTATAGGTGGAATACAACTTGAAGTTGTTAAAATCTATGTGTGTGAAATTTTTAAACATAGTATACTAAATCAATCCGAGGCCACACTATGGCTTTAGTTTTTTTTTGTTTAAATTAATTTAAGCCTCTCCGAGTCGAACCCACAACTATAATATAACTAGCCTCCAGACAGACACTGTTCTACCGAACCATATTTGTATGTGTGTATTTTACACGTTTTCTATTCTCCATACAAAAAACTATAACAGTATAGTGACACAGTTTGGGACAGTTGTATCCCTATAAAAATAAATCAAATCAATCCCTAAAAAATACTTAAATTTTATTAAGTTATAATAAGAATAATTTTACAAAACCGTAAAATAGTTGATAAAATATAAATATATTATGCGGTGAGAGCTGCTATTTGCATAGAAATACCAAATATAAATCAGAATAACTAACAAAATTACAAAACTTTGCTATCAGTTTAGCGTTCCGCCTTTTGAATTTATGCTAAAATTGTAAAGTTAGTTGTTAATTAAATTTAAAATCCGATGGTTGATCCAGAAATATTTATATACTTTCATCTTCGCAAAACTGCGTTCCTCCACCGGCTTATACTAGAGAAATTAAGTAAGCCTACGAAAAAATAATGTTATCTTTTCATAGCTAGAAATAAGTTTTTTTTCTGCCCATACTTCTTGCCTGGAAAAACGTAAAGCAAAAATTACGTTTTCATCTAGTAAAGATCGACTCTGCAACCGCATGTACCTTCTAGTCTAACCCACTGAGCCACGTTGATATAAAATACGTACTAATAATTTAAAATAAATAATAAATAATTTTTTGATTTACGCTTTATCCCGCACATAGCAGGATAACAAAGGAAACCTGGGAACCTAGTGTTAAGGCAAATCTGTTCATAATTTCCGCTGAAGTTGGAAGGATTGAATAGAACTCAGCACCGCCGCGATTTGCCTCGCTACCAGAGCGAGGAAATGAAAATGTTAAACATTTAATTTCCTCTAGTGGGGATCGAACTTACAACCTGTTTAGAGCCTCGGCAGGGGCATGAGCATACGACTGTAAACAGTTATATGCTCATGCTCCTGCCGAGGCCGAGAAAGCCTCACATAAAAACTTAATATTCTTTATTGTACTAAATTACTTAACAAAAATAAATATAAAAAATATTCAGTATATCTGTTCAATCATCTTAAATCATCACAGCCTCATTACGCAGCGGAAATGAGATCTTTTAATATAATACAAAAATATTTTGTATAATAATGAAGCGAGCCTTGATTAAAATAAAGGTTTTGCGGCGAATGAGCTTTACCCTTATGAAGTCGGTCTAAGTTATGAGAGTCAATTATATTAGTTTGTGAAGCTTAAAATTTAAAAAAATGTAACACTCATTTTTCCATTCTATCATCCAATTTTTAAGACATTTCGTGTTAAATAGAGGAACCCAACGCCACGCCGTTGGGTTCCTCTTAATTATTATTATTATTATTATGGGGCTATTTTTTAATTTAATCTTTATACATCTTGTACACTTTTTTAGGACGCTAACAATATTGATTTTGTTTTACTACGTAAACAGAATGTCTCTGTTTCTGCTTTCTTTTTTCATTCATAGAAATGAAAAAATAAAACATTATTAACACATTATATCTTGAATATCACATACAAAAGATATATCTTACGTTTAACAACAAAGCAAAAAAAGATACATATTTTTAATTATCGTTAAAATATGAGCAAATATCAGTATCTCATTCCAAGAAGTTGAGAATCTCAGTCCTCTATTATATATTAATTGAATAAAAATACTGTAATTCGTACCATATTTTTCTATGTTGAAATTATGCTCACATAGGCTATATGACGCCAGTCGTGGTGCAGAGGCATAGGAGTGCGACTGTAACGGTTGTGGATTCCCACTCGACGAAATGAAATAGTTAATATTTTTTTATTTCCTTTCTTTGGTAATGAGACAAAGCGCGGCGTTGAGTTTCACCACTCAAGATAGAATGACTCTAGAATTCGGCGGAAAGTGAGGAACGGAATATATCTTCTTAGTGGGAACGGAATGTCTTAGGTTACTACGTTCACTAAATCGCTAAATTTTCGACATATTGCGAGTTTTAGATACACGCCTCTAAAATAGTTATACATTTTAATCAAAAATTTGATCGAATTTAATCTACGTATATTTCAAATAACGTAAGGTTGCTCAGTTTTCAAGGTTTTACTAACAAGCAAGCTAGACAATAACAAACTAGGTACAAGAAGACATTTTGTACATTTTTAAGCGTTATTCCATACATCCAAAAGTAAACGTAAAGCGGGATTTGAACCAGCACCTCTTAGAAGTGCGCCTCATAGAAGTGCGTCTCTTATACGACATCTCAAAGGTGCAAATTCCGCTCCGTTCTTAACGTAATTGTTTTTAGCATCACACTGTATCCAGAACATAGCTGGGTAGACCGAGAATCTAGCAATTTATAGATATGTTTTTAAATATACATACATTGAAGTATACAAACAGACATACATTTATATATTTAAACTTCATCAATAGTCTAAATATAGAAGCTAATATTAAAATTGTTTATTTCATTTATTCAGCTGAAAAATATTAAAAAATGTTCAACAACAATTTACAATTTCATTTGCAATGACTAGTCATATTTTATTCTGAGATCTTCTTTTGAAAGGATTCATCTGATATGTTACTATCGTATTTCTAGATTTTCATTTGTAGAATATATATTCTCCAATATCATTGTGGTTTATTGGGACTGGTAAAATAGTTGCAGGTTCAAAACTTAATAAAAGACACTCCGGTCTCCGCATACTGCATAAGTTGCTTCCCGGGATATTAAGGCCGCGCTTTGTCTTATTACCAGAGTGAATTAAAATAAATCTTCCGCCGCGATGCCTCCAGAAGGCGGCGGAAAGTCTTAGGCGGAAAGTTGGAGTGTCTTAACAATAATGTTCCCTCTGTCTATGAACATTCATATACTGTGAAACTGATTTAATTTTTGATTTAATTTATAATATTTAATTAACTTAGACCACACGCAAAACATAATCTCTGGATAAAGAGTGCTGACATTTCATTGTTAACGCGCAAAGTACCGCGTTTTTATGACTCATGACCGATATTAGGCCGACGACGTACATTTTAAATAGAACTTTGCGAAATAAGTAAGAACTTAGGAAAATATGAATATTTCTCGTTATTTTTTCTACGCACACGCACGCATTATAGCAGGGTGGGTAGAGGGAACCTGTGAACCTAATGTTAAAATAATGCGCTCCCATTAAAACACGTCCGTTCGCAACTTTTTGCCGAATTCAGGAGGTATTGCGTGTTGAGTTGGGTACCTTACCGCCGCGGTTTGCCACGATACCAGGGCGAAAAAATAAAAATATTAAATATTTCTTTTTCTCGAGTAGGAATCAAACCCATAACCTCTTGCGTTATGCATACGTTAGTGTACCTGTGCTGGACTCATTTCACGCGATTAGTCCCTAGCCCCAGTGCTGCCACAAAAGCCTCGAAAATTAAACTATAACTTTTATATATTTTTATTTCTTAAATAATAAGCCTTTATAAAAATATTATTCTACGTCAAAGAAGTTGTATACTAAGTATAACAATATAAAGAGAACAGAAAGCTACCCGAAACCACCAAATAAATAAACTGAAGATAGCGAGACGAGTTTCTATTGAAATATTTATTGTACCACTTAATATTTCAAGTAAACTATTGTTCTCGATTTTATATGTTTGAGTAAACCTTATATTATAAATTTACGTCTTAATTCTATTTTCTATCAATGTTTTATGTAATTTAAAGCCTAAGTGAAAGCTTTAATACTAAGGCCGTCATGGTGCATCAGCTGCGTGTGACCTTAAATGCGGCGGTTGTGGGTTCGATTCCTAGTCGACGGTATGAATTATTTTCAATTCCTTAAAAAAATGGGTAGCAACGTCTAGCAATGCAAATTGTGCGGAATGTGGGGACCGCAGTTTCTTACCACTAGGTTTTCCTTGCGCTCTTATATGCGGGATATAGCGTGAAGTTATTGATATTTTAACAAAAGATACTAAACATTATAAGACCAACATAGCGAACTGTGATAATGTACGGTTGTACTGAAGATGATTGGATATTTATTATTTTATTAAATTTCCTGAAACAGAACTAAATATACGAACGGGATACTAATATGAAACTGCTACTTACATGTATCACCTAAAAATCTAAATTTTGGTTATCAATATTTTCTCTAAAACTAATATAAAAAAGTTAAACCAATAATAAATATGTATATGTCTATTACTTAGAAATACTAGGATACTCCACTTTCTCAAAACTACTCATCCAATTTTGATAAATTTAGGGCCAGTTTCACCAGTTACGAATAAAGTTTCAGATCAGCTTCACGCTGTATCCCGTACACAGAGGGAACCTAGTGTTAAAGTTAACGTTCCCCACTTTCCGACAAGTTCTGGAGACATTGCGTGTTGAGTGGCGAAACTCAACGTCGCATTTTGCCTCGACACCAGAGCGAAGAAATGAAAGTATAAATGTTAATAAATATTTATTTTCCTCAACTGGGGATCGAACCCAAAACCAGTCGATTTTACAGTCACACTTTGTGCCCCTGCGC
>DWAE01000339.1:0-16755 GCA_018237945.1 Heliconius sapho
TATACATTTATATATATATATGTATCTATATATATACATAATAATGCTATTTTAGATGAGCAGTTGTATATATCGGTGCTATCTTAAGATGAATTATCTTTTAAATAATAATTTTTAACCATTTCTTTAAAAATATTTAAAGATTTTACAATTTTCTTGCTTTCACAGTAAATTAATGCTCATAAAATTATATGATAATAAATGTAAGCCTAATGACTAACACACAGTACAGAATAATATATGTAGATACCGTGTGACTGCAAACAGGAAGCCACCTAAGCTTAGAACGAAATTCAGAGAGGTAGTCATATTTACGCAGATCAAATATGAACCGAATAGCAAGATTTTGAAGTTGTTCAAGTTAATTTAGATAGTCCTCGGTCAAGTTGGGATAGCTTGCATCAGCATAATGGAGGATTGGTAGTAACATAGAGTTTGCTAGTTACTTTGGTTGTAATAGCTAACACAGATTGTAAACGTCGGAGGGACTATCGCGTGAAGTATTTCCCGACTTACATTATTTATATGTACTGAACATGACATGGTCTGGTCTAAATGTATTCCAAGATCTTCAACCAATGTACAATATTGTATAAGCGTGTCGTTGTGAACAATAGGTGGTAAATGTAAACAATGGTTAGAGATCAGAGATCATTTATCACTTAGAGGATCGAACCCACAATCATCGAATTTAAAAACACTGCCATACTGGACTGCGATAGCCTCAAGATATATGTAAATCAAAAAAAATATATCAAAACGTAATTAAAACACATACCTTTCTCCTTCTCCATATCGGGTGCCTTACTAGCCGGCTTATAGACAGACAACGACAACTTCGCTTCCAACTCCTTTACCTTTTTCTTCAATTCCTCATTAATTTTCACATATTGAGACAACCTCATGTTACCGTCCACAATGTTCTTTTTGATGCTAAGTTGTATTTTATTAGCTCTAGCCGCGTATTTTAGTGTGTTGTAGGTATCCTCGTAGCTGAGACTGGAGGGCGATACATTGGCAATCATAACCGTCTTGCAATTACCGCCGAGGCTATCTTTGAGGAGGCGAGTGAGCTTTGAATCCCTGTAACATGGTGAAAGTTTAATATCCTTACGCATTAAGACGATATTGATAATTTAAAAACCAATTAAATCAAATCAGAGAAAGTATTTTAATATAAAAAAGAGATGTTTCTTTATAATATATATGAAACTAATCCGAATCCGAATAATTCCCCATAGAATAGTGTTAACAACGTTTCAAATGACATAGTTCAGTATATTTGAGTTCAACATGCCGTCTAAAAGACGATTCCGTTTAAAAGCTAGTCAACCGTAGTAAAACACAGTCAAATATTACATCGCGTTGCATGTAACATTAGAACTTTAATAATTAATTAGTATATACATATAACGGAGTATATGCTTAGAGAATTATGACTTGTATTAACTGATGCAATGACATTTTTTATATGATTTAATGGGTAGTTCACTCGACAATATTGTAGTTAATACTATAAATAACGTGCGTCAAAAGCGCGGATACATTTCCAAGTAAGTTCCCTGTGCTGTATGTGGACACTGATCATGGCGACCGCAAACTACCACGACTATATAACATATTATACATAGTATATCTTATTTTAAATAATATTTTAAATGAAAATATTTAATTTTTTTTTTCCTCACTCTGATAACACGGCAAAAAGCGTCGTTGATTTCCGCCACTCTACACGCAATGCCTTAATAATTTGGGAAAATAGTTCACGCTTTATCCCATGTAGCAGAGTAAGCAAAGGGAACTTATTATATGTGGCGTAACTCCTGTACCAGAACAGCTAAATGAAAATGTGATGTGTGTGATGATTGATTGAATCCACATTCTGCTTTGTGTACAGTCGGACGCTGTACTAATGTGCCAGAATGGCTTAAAAACTTGCTTCTTAATAGTTCAAGCATATTATATAGTTATATTACAGTAAATATTATTTATTAGCATAGACATTACCACATGTATACAAACACAAGATCGCTATAACAAATGTGTTATACAATATAATTAATATAAAACTTCATTATTTATCCTGAAAAAAAATAAAATTATAGGTAAAGGAAAATAAATATGGAGACTTCATATATATTTTTACATATACACTACATCCATATACATGTATGTTAACATATTCAGAGAAAAATAAGTTTAAAATCAGAAGCGTCTGATCTCTTTAATGACAAAAATTTCTGGCACTCTTTAACACTAGGTTTCTCCTGCCTTTTGTCTGGCTATAAGTAAAATACGGCGTGAATCTAAAAAAAATATAAAAAATATATCCAAGACAATAAAAAACAAACAATCCACTAACCTGTAAGGTATATAACTGCTGCCGTCAGCCAACTTATTTATACAATTTCCAAGAGAAAGCAAACTTTTGTTTATATTAGCACCTTCTTTGAACCTGTCACCTACGCAACCAGTGGCGGACGCCCGTTCACTTCCCGCTAGATCAATCATTGATAGCTTCACTAGTCTCAACTGACTGCTTGTTTTGTATCTCATTTTTACGTAAACCTATAAAAAAAATATATGTTATAGTCCTTACCAGGAATTTTTTAGGGTACATAAATATGTTATAGTATAGCTATATAGCAAGGCAGGCCAAGAGAATGCAATATTATTCAAACAAACAAAGCCTCCAGCTTTATAATATTAGTATACAGTATATTTCTTTAATATTTCACACTATATAATAAATAACAAAAATACCTGAAACACAGCATGACTTCTAGAACTTTCAGCATTAGCATCAGTAGGATGCTGTGTCCTTTTCTTATTACCATTCTCTAACATGTTTAACAATTCTCGTGCAGTCTTTATATTGTTCAATGTCAGTCCTGCCACCATCACCCCATATTTAGAATCCTCTCGCAGTTGTAAGGGAGTGTTTGATGGTTTGAGTAAATCATATACATTTTCGTTGTAAACCTGAATTAACAAAATTTTATTTTAAATTAATAATTAATAATTTTAAAAGTAAATAACTTAAAAAAATTATTAAAAAAATATATACTTTCTATGCCTTGTCCATGGAATGTGAGAATTGAGTAAAATAAAAAAATATATTAAAGATACCAGTGCACTGAATAATTTTGTTTTAACAAACCGTCACATAAGGAGCAGGTTCAAAGTCAGCATAAAGGAAACTAAAGTTTGACACTACTATAAAAATTTTAATGGCAATACATAATATCTCATTGTAGTGATTTAAACTTATAGAGCCAGAACTATTCTTGCTTACTTTTTTGTGTTATAGTTTATTTATTTATATATCATTAACAGTGCTACTGTTTTGTGATGTATCTGCCATTGAACTTATAATAAAACTTTAGCATATTTATTAATAGTTATATATACATATAAAACTAATTTACAGAGCTTATAATGACTTACTTCAATATATGAAACACCAATATCAAATTCTCTTTCATTTTCAAAAGCATTTATAGTGTAAAACAGATGCTCCATAGTCAAATAAGTGATCCCAGGATGTTCTTTATTACCAATCATGGTAAAAGTTTTACCAGCCCCCGTCGCCCCATACACAAAAACTGAACAATTGTATCCTTCCATCAAGGAAGTCAGCATATCCTTCGTCGTTGTTTCAAATACATCTTGATTAGAAGCATTACGTCCACAAACATTATCAAAAACAAACTTTAATTCCTTGTTGGCACGTTTTAGAAAGTTTTTATTTTGTTGCTGTACACCTTGATAGAAGAATGGTCGCATTTCCTCCTTGGGATCGAACACTAACATTCTGTCGTCAACAACATCGACCACAATCCGATTATTTTGTTCCGTCTCCTTCTCGTTCAAGGGTCGTACCCTTACAACTACTTTTATATTTGCAGCCATATTCTGGGTTGACCCACATTTAGAAGGTGCTAAAGTCGACAAGCTCTTGGGCCCGCCTAAACCGGGACCTTTTTCAATTTTAACCATTTTGTTCCACAACTTTTCACATCGAAGTTAATAGCAAATGTAGCCACGTGTCGGAAGCAAACAAGAAAACTGACACACTTTATTTCGTATTCATAAATATTTCCACAGCAATTACACTTGAATAACAGCAATAGCCCACGATATCGTTTGAAATTTTGAATTGCATTCGTAACCGTCAAATATTTGAACTGACAGACGCTATCGGCCCCCGAACGCGAGTTACGCGCTTAATCGTTCAGAAACCATAAATTGTTAATAACACTTCATTGTGATTACAATTGACTTGTATTACATTTATGTATCGTACCGTATGTTATAATATTTTATATTTTATAAAATTTATATATGTAGGTATAAAATGTATTTTAGTCTTGTAGGAAAACTACTACTACTACTACAAAATGAATTTACTTTTATTCATATTTCTTTAAAAATCTCTTAGGATAGTAAAGGTACAAAAAAAACAAGATTCATAGAAATATAAAATAATTTAATAACTTATAACAATACTGTTAATATATTTTGAAGTATATATATTTTGAAGAAGAAGATTAGTAATATAGAGACATAAAGAAAAAGAAAAAAATAAAAAAGATAACAAATGTTTTTTTTTTCTCTATTTATTACATGCCAAAGACGATGAAAGCGTTTAACGTAACAATAATATACAAATCAAATGGCGATCTGGAAAGAAGCCTGTCGCAAATAGTTATTTACATAATCAATTCTTATAACCCAGAGGCAAGATTTACTTATCCGGCTTATCCTCATAGAAAATTAACGTTTATTTATATACAGCGTGGCTAGGACGACGTCTTTATTGCGACGACATCGTTGTATAAGAAACAAATACAATTTCCCCTTAATTTCCGCCGCTGATCTTATCTGGCCATAACGAGAGCCTTAGCATTCAGTCGGGACTCTTAGTAAAACTTGAAGAGAAACCGGAATTTCATTGAGCCTCTATTGTGTATAACACAAACGTTCTTAGAAGATGGAATGTGTAAAAATATGTAATTTTTTTCGTATATTGATTTAAGGTTTGATTTAAGATGCATTTCAAAATTGACTATTTATTTTTAAAATTTTGTCGACAATTTTATTATATTACTTATATTTCAATACTTCATGGATATATCCAAATGAAGACGGATACAAATTTTTATCTATTTGCTAGTCGAATAGTATATAGTCTAGTATTCTATTGCAATATAGTGTAGTCAATAAGTCATGACCACATTTAAGTTACGGTTACCTGTATTTGATTGTAGGACTTTTCTTACTTTCAAATATTCTTTTGCGAGTGAACAATACATATAACTTTAGAAAAGTTAACTTCAGTGGGGCCTCGACTTGTTGATCGTACAGTGCTTTTTATAAAATGAATATATAAAGTTTCCAAGTTCCAAGGATAAGTTTAATATATCCAAACAAATTTTACCCGGCCTACTTATATGAAATGTCTTAGTGGTATAATAAACTTGAATTGAGTATTCCGCACATAGCAGAGCAGGCAGAGGGAACCTAGTGCTAAGACACTCCGTTCCCCACTTTCCGCCGAGTTCTAGAGGCAATGCGTATTGAGTGGCGGAAATCAACGCCGTATTTTGCGTCGACACCAATCACACTTTGTGCCTGCCTGACTGCCTACGAATATTAAGTTTATTGCTTAAATATATAGTTTGTTATACCTTACAAATGAATATAAACGTTTTAAGTAAGTATATATAAGCACAGACCATGGTCGATATTTTAATTGACCAAATTAAAAAAATATTGTCTTGACTTAATAAGACACAACAACTAGGCCATTTACAAGGCCATTTACGTATTGTGCATATTGGCTTAACAGTGCCAAGTACGAGTACAATTGGTATAAATCTTATGAAATATGAAAAATATTACAGTTTATTTCGTTAAAATATTAGAATATCTTTCAAAGTAAAAGTACCTTTGCCAATATTTTAAAACCCCAATTTGATGTTAAAGTTCAATGTATGTTTATTTACATAGAACCGTAGACAAGCTTTCCAATTTATTTATAACGTTAACTCACGTTCACTTAGAATATTGAACATCCAAACTATTGATAAAACTTCTAAAACGACTAGCTTTTTAAAAAATATTTCAGCACTCAAATAATTTAGTGCCCATACGTTCGGTCTAGCTCCAAACTCTCTCCTAGATTTATTATAACCCGTGAAATATATTATAATGACCTCACAGATAATGCTCTAGAAGTGATAGACGGTGTAAATTCCATTTCCTTTTCCTATAAGGGTCCTTTAATGTATATTAAAAAAAATCTTTTAAAACTTTATATTAAAAATGTTTTGGTTCGTCTTCGATTTTTACTTATTCATAAAAATGAAACAAAGAATCTGTATCAAATTTTGTGTGAAAAACGAAATTAAGTGCGCGGATGCATTCCGAATGTTGACTATGGCATACGGAGAAGCTACTTTGGCCAAAGGCAACGTTTATCGTTGGTACAAAATGTTTTCAGAAAGCCAAGAAGATGTGAACGACGAAGAGCGCACCGGACACCCGAGTACTTCAACAACAGACGAAAAAATTGATGAAGTGAAGAAAATGGTATGTGCCATTCGATTTTAATCGATAATTTCGGCATCAGACGGGTCGCCGCAAAATTTATACCAAAATTGACGCGACTTCTTGGCCAAAAACAATACACTAATGATACTGCAGCCACAGTATTTCCAGATCTGGCCCTCTGTGACTTTTTCTTATTCTTGAAAATAAAGAGGCCCATGAAAAGACGACGCTGCGCCACGATTGATAAAGACGGCATCGTAGGAGGAGCTGAACTAGATACAAAAAAAATATTTTTTGAAGTACTTCAAAAACGTTGGCACAAGTGTATAATATCCCAGTGGGATTACTTTGAAGAGGACAAAATAGATATTCATAATTTTTGAAAATACACAAAATTCGCGATACTTTTTGATCACACTACGTATGCGTTTATTTTGTAGCGTACTACAAATATACCTAATAAAATATTTCATTTAATTTTTTTACCTTTATTTGTATTGTAATTTCTTACTTCGTGCCCAATTTCACAACTGTAGGTCTACGGGAATTACCCTATAGATCTTGATTATACGGTGAATTCTATATAAAATGCAGCAAAGTCGATGCATAAATGATCGTATCTTTTGATTTCGATAACTTAGATTCTTGTCTTTAGAAGCTTAGACGCTTATTTTTTCCGTTCATCAAGGGAGCGTACCTACATGAATTTAGTATAAAATCTAATTTCAGCTTGATACGTCTATGAAATCTTAAGACAAATGATCCTGATAGATAGACGGACAACAACGTGATTATAAAGGTTCCGTTTTTTTCATTTTGAGGTACGCAACCCTAAATAATGGTGTTTAATATTTATAACTATTAAAAAAATTAATCTTAAGCGGCTCAAAATTTAAGCTAAAATTTTTCCAACTAATCCAAAATGATTGGTATCACTTCTAAATCAACCATTCTAAGATAATGACACAGGCGTGAAAAAAATATTTAAAACAACTGCGCGACTGAATAACAAACCGAGGAACAATGGTGCTACGTTGATGTTTGCGGGAATCATAAAAACACCATTACACAGCCGTTAACAGATCCCCGGGGCGGAGATAAATAAGCGAGAAATACTAGAATACTTACGACGGCCGACAGGTGACTCGTTATTTTAGTACATTTTGTATGTTACAAAATTTGCCTACCTACTTGATTATACGTTGTATGTATACGTATGTCTAATCGTACACTAAATTAGATTTATGAGTTTTAGTATATTATTTGTAATTATTCGTCGTGGTGCAGCGGAACAGCGTTTGATTCCCACTCGAGGGAATAAAATATGAGTTTGTTTGAGTTCATCACACAATATTTATAAGTTGACAAAGCACCTAGCTTCTCTGGTTTTACAAATCGGCGGCGAAGCTCACTTACCATTAGGTTACCCGTACGCTTGTTTACCTTGTCTTTTCCTTTAAAAAAACTAGACGATTGGGCAGTGCGTGGGGAACGTAGTCTCCCGTGAGACGCTAAAAAATCCTGCTTACTTACTCAGGTATGTCTTAATATTGACAATTAGTGTTATCACCAAAAATACTATAAACGTTTATTTATCTAAATAATTCGAGAAAAATACGCTTTAAGTTTTTAATTGAAAAAGATTAGAGAAATACTCTATACAAACACCTGTTCAACTTGCTTGTCAAGTGCAGAGCAACAGTGTTCCGTTATTGTCTGCGGATACAAATTTAAATTAAAAAACTTTCCAACACCAGCGACCGCAAGGAAACTATATTTTGAACTCGTTCCATGAATATCTTTGTATTCGGATGTAAGAAATGTAAATGCAAACTTTGTATCCAAATGTTTCTTTACGATTTAAATCTATAATGAAGACCGGACTTCATATATATACGTATATACCAAATAATATTATCATAGGCTTTCCTCTACTTGCAATTATTATGTTCAGACATAACAAATTTAAGATTTATTTTTATAATTATTTAGATTTTATAATTTTACAAAGCACCATTCTTAACTGATCATGGACTGACATTCACAAAGATGAAACAGGACCATGTTATAACATCTACCAAATAGGTATATTTATAAATCAGCTTTACGTTGTATCCCGCACACAACAGGGTAGACAAAGGGAACCTAGTGTTAAGACACTCCATTTCCCACTTTAATGCCTCCAGCATTGCGTGTTGAGTGATGGAACTCAACGCCGCGCTTTGCCTGGATACCAAAGTGTAGAAATAATAATCGAAACCACATCCATATTCAGGTATATTTATCGCTTTTTAAAATAAAATAAAAAACCGGTGAGAGCGATTTGGACTCGCCCACCGAGACTTCCGTACCAGTGTTAGTTTTGTATGTCAACAGGAAGTACAATTTATAAAAGTTGACAAACTTAAGTTTGAAGGCATAAACAATCATTTTGTATAGATATAAATGAACCACAAGTTTGTAACGACTTTTTTCTCTGAATTATCTATAAATTTTCACTTTTTCTCTTATTTGTATTGTAAGTTATCAATTACTACACTATAGATCTTGATTACACGGCAAATTGCATACAAAATACAGCAAAATCGATACATAAATTACTTTTATTAAATATTTCGATTATAGGTATATAGTCAATAATCTATAATCGTATCTTTTACCATAGATTTGAATCTTTAAAATTAATTTCAGCTTACCTCAACGTAATTTCGAGATAAATGGTATTGACCGACGGACAATAAAGTGATTATGGAAGGATTCCGTTTTAACCTTTTGAAGTACGAAACTCTAAAAATACATCACTATAAGAGGAGAGACCTGCTAACAGCAGGATACACATAAAACACAGTCTTGATACAGGTGGTCATAGGGCGTGCTATTTTGCTTGGTTTCTTGAAGTTTTTCTTTATCTAAACAGGCAAAGTATTCGAATTTATCGTCCTTCTCTCCAAGGCACGATCACCAGATTACAGATTACTGAGCGGTATCACATAATTTGTCTCCACAATAAAATGTTGGACAAACGAAAGGATAAAAAAATATACCATCACAATGAATGTACAGAACGCAAGAATAAATCACGTTTAAATTACAGCAATCAATCATTTAAGGCATAATGCATAAAATCATGCAAGCGAACATTTCAATACAATTCATAACGCTTATTCCTTCTCAGAACATGCTGATTTTACACAATTCAATTGATTTCAATCGTTGTTGCGTTTACAATTTGAATAAATTTAATATTTTAACATTTTCATATGTAGGTAAACAAAGATAATACAGTTATTTATTAAAAAAGCAATCACAACGTTCGCATTCCTTATTATTTATTTATTCTGTTTGTGCCAAACTCAAGCGACAATTTGGCGAGAATTTATGTAATTTATTTTCCATCGAAAAGTCACTGTTTGCTTTACGTACGTTACGTACATATGTTGTTAACGTTTTAATTTTTATGCGAGTAACCGAATTCACCAGACGAGTTCATTATGATATTTGTACAAACCAGCAAAATTGCCCAACTTTATTGAATTCTTCGATTTGCTTCCTTCTCAAAATTGCTACTATCAGGCTGAATAGTTTGCCGTAGTAGTAGATATATTCAAGAACAACTTTGAGACAGGTTCCGTCCACTTATGGGACCAGACCTAGTATGACATGCTCATTGGATATGACCTTAATCTTCTGTAAGCATTTACTTGCTTCTGAGAACAATTAGCTTATATTCGAACATAGTTTCAATATATTGCAGCTTCATTTCTTTCATTTTTCTTTTCTTTTAACCCATTTAAATTATATGTATTCATATAGTATATGTGTTTATGTATATATAATATGTTTCTTCTATTAGTTTATTTTATTTTATTTTTTTGTTAATTGCATTATACTCTCTCCGCTGTTTTGATAGATATGCACTTCCACTGGTTGGCTGGAAGAGATTTCTTTTAGAAATAAGCCCACCCATGTTAACCAACTTTTCATTTTATATTACTGTACGATTTGTTTGATGCAATAAAGAATATACAGATCGGTACAATCGGTATAAGATTATACCGAGACCAACACACCGCGAAGATTCACTCGGGCTCTGTAGAGTCTGTCATGATGACGATATCGTCAGTGAATCGAAAGTATGTGGTGTACTCTTTACACATCAGCATCTCAATGTATCTATAGTTAATATGACATCGCTGCAGTGTGTTTAGGACCAGATTTCAATGGAATGGAAGATAAAGAGAACCATACACAACGGCCTTTTACTCCTATGTTTTCTGTACAATCTGCCGAACAATATGCATATGGTTCACGGTGACAATTATTCAGAACTCTTGAGGATTGATTGTATATGAGGATCAGAAGTGAGGTCGTCCTGTACTTCTTCAAGATAATTCGATCTCTCTTTTTACAACAGTCCCACGTTATCTCGCGCCCTACTTTCGCGAGGTATTGCTGTATTAGATGACGAAATTAAAAAGATTTGCAGAACTAGAATAGTGCTGTAGTAATTTCGTTACCACGCTGAGATTTATGATTTGAAGTTACTGTAAAGCTATTCCAATCCCGCCAGGGTCAATGTCCGAGAGCTCCTTGGTTTTTGTCCATAAAAAGATTGTACGAGTATACAGTAAAAACTAACGTATATTTTCATAATGACCAAATCAGAGTATACTAGCTACTAGAGTATGTATGGTACATGTCCTTAGTTAAATATATATATATTTTTGTATTATTAGGTTTTAATAGTACAATTTAATATACTGAAATAAGCATTAATCTTAAAAAAAAATGGATAACATTTTATTAATGATATTGTATATATACTCAAATATTAAAAAATAATTTTTCAACCGGTATCTTTTCCTAAACGATTCGTATTGCTACGTTTGTACATTTGACATTAACTGTCAAAGTGACAACGTCAGACATTCTTCAATTTCAATACAAATCGAGCGTACGACTGCGTGAATCTTAATTGTGAAATGATGTTTTCCTCTCAATTAAATTAAATTAGAAACATCAAAATTTTATATTCGCACTTTATATTTAATGTCAATTGCAACTTAAATTATTGATTCAGCAAAAATTTTTACCTTGGAATAGGTTAGTATGAAAAATGTGTTCTTTCCGTTGAGTTTCGCTCAAATTCGTATAAATTTTAAAAGATTCAAAGTTACAATGTCGCCTTCACCAAATTCATTGTTAGTACCAATCGGTGTTCGAGGAATGAAAAATGTGGATCGTGATAAATTCGTGCGTGATATTACAGTACCAGTTTTAACAGTGACAGGAGACCAAGTGTCTAAAGTGATTCCAATATGTAAACATTATTTATTAAAACTTGAAAAATTTAGAGCTGTGCATGATGTAGAAGATGCAAGTCTGCCAAGTTGTAATAAATGTGTCTATTTAAATCCAGAACAAGTTACAAAATGGCTGGATATAGCTGAAAATGACCGCATTTTGCTCAAAAAATACAATGTCAATGAAAGCCAACTAGAAATGAGAAAATTTCAACTCTTGTATGACCACTTTAAATATGATGCTATATTCAAAGCTGTTTTACCTGAAAATGAGGAAACAGTGAGTGGTTTCTCTCAGATAGGTCATATAATACATTTAAATTTAAAAGATCATTTATTAGAATACCGCCACTTTATTGGTCAAGTTTTAGTAGATAAAATAAAACTTTGCCGTACTGTTGTGAATAAAAATAATATTATTGACAATACATACAGAAATTTTAGTATGGAAGTAATAGCAGGTGATGAGGATTTTATGGTGAATGTTAAAGAGAATGGATGTAGATTTGAATTTGATTTTTCTAAAGTGTATTGGAATCCTCGCTTATGCCAGGAACATGAAAGAATAATAAATTTACTTAATCCTGAAGATGTATTATTTGATATCTTTTGTGGTGTAGGGCCATTTGCAATACCAGCTGCAAAACAAGGTTGTAGGGTCTATGCAAATGATTTAAACCCAGAATCATTTAAATGGCTCAACCATAATGCAGAATTAAATAAACTTGATTCAGATTTCTTTAAAACACACTGTAAAGATGGTAAAGATTTTATATGTGAAATTTTCAAATACTTTATAATTGATTGCTGTTTGGGTAATAAAAAATTAGAAAGTGGGAAAATTCATATAACCATGAACTTACCAGCAATGGCAGTAGAGTTTTTAAAACACTTTAAGGGACTTATTAATAGAGTTGATCTTAAAGAAAAATTTAATTTTGATGTTATAGTGCATGTATACTGTTTTGCCATTGGGGAGGATCTGTGTTCAGTTGCAAAACAGATGGTCAATGAAAACATTGAAATGGATGTATCTTCAAATATTATTGAAATATTTAATGTACGAAATGTATCTCCTAAAAAGGAGATGGTAAGAGTTAGTTTTAAATTGACTAAAGAAATATTATTTTATCAAAATCTTGAAAATAAAATGGCTGAGCCACCAAAAAAGAAAATATGTAAAAGAGATTAAAAATAAAATTTCAATTGTAAATTATTTTAGGCAATATGTTCTTTATGTTAACAACCCATACATTTTGTATTACTTTTTAGTACAAATAAAATATATTGGAAGACAATGTGTTTTTAATCTGTGCATCTTTTATAAAATGTAAATGAACATATAATCTAGTTAAAGATTTATCAGAATCTTATTCAATTTAAAATTTATTAATGAAAATGATGATAAAAAACTGTCCTAATCACATATTACATGGAAATAGGAATGATTAATATTATTTTTTATACCATTTGATTGCATACAATGAAAAGATCTCTGCTCACTGTGGAATCTACTGCATTTATCATTGGAAATTTTCTGGGGAACTGTTTGACATGTTACCTGCTGGCTGTAATTCTCTAAACGCACAGTATGCACACACAACTTAAATACCATCCACACCATCTGGATATATGGCACTCCACTACTGTGCGGTTTCGAAGGTACTTCCTTCCACGCGCCACGCAACTGTGAAATGGCCTACCTGCAGCAGTGTTTCCAGGTCGGTACGACTTGGGTACCTTCAAAAAGCGAGTCTATCTCCACTTAAAAGGCCGGCAACGCACCTATAACTCTGGTGTTACACGGGGTCGTGGGTAGCGTCGATCACTTACACTCAAGTGACCCGTACGCTCGATTACCTTGTCTTTTTCCATAAAATGAAAACCATCGACAGTACTAATATTGTGTAAAAAATTACTCTTAATAGTAAAAATACGTTTCTTATAAACAATTTTTTTTTCTTAAATTTTTCTTAAAGCTACGTAATTGCATACATAATTTTCTTTAAAATAATGAAAAATTATTAAATAGGTATGTTCATACTTTGTCAATTTAATATTTTAAAATTTAGTATAAAGTCCACAATTATGTTTTCTTTTGTTTCAGCCTTATTATTATAAAACAAAAAACTAAACATGGAGCTTGAAGACTTCAGCAAAGTTTTAGAAGAATCTAAAAAGGTTCGAATTTTAACATGATTATGTAACCTAAGGATTGTAGCTATATTAGACAAAACAATTATATTATATTAATTAAATATTTTGTAATGTCTCTTGTAATGCATTTTGGAGATTTTTTTAACTTCAGGTGTGGTTAAAATAACCACTCGACACTGTACTAAGCAAAGTGAGTGTGTGTGTGTGTGCTCATGTATATTTAAAATTCCAGGCATTACGAGATTGCTTTCAAAAATTTCAACTAAATGAAGTTTTTTTATCATTCAATGGAGGAAAAGATTGCACTGTGCTATTAGATATCACATTAGACATTCTAAAAGATATTTACAATTGTGACAATATTGAAACTAAATTAAAAGTAGTTTATATAAGAACAATAGGTCCATTTAAAGAAATAGAAACTTTTGTGAGAGAAGTAGAAAAATATTATGATATCAAATTAAAAGTCATGGAAGGTGAAATGAAGACGACGTTGCAAAGGATATTAGAACAAGACGACAAATTAAAAGCATGCCTGTTGGGCACGAGACGAACGGATCCTTACAGTAAGGATTTAAAATTTATGCAGGTACTTAAATGAAATTATCCTTGTTATTTTGTTTTAGCTTTCCACGGTACAAATAGTCGGAAGGTTAAAAATAGATTGTCACAGCACCTAAGTTCCCTCTGAACTCTGAAATGCGGGAAATCCCCTGTTGAAATTTAATATTGAGGTCGTCATCTCAAAAAATCGTTCCCTTTGTGTACTATACTATAAGCAGGATACAGCGTAAAGCTTAAAAAATATAAATTAGCAAAATTCCTTATTATTAAAACAATTCTTAAATTTCTTTAAATATGACGATTTATAAATGAAAAAATACATAATTACAATACAATAAGCAATGAAGTAACTAAATCAATTAATATAAGTTAATATATTTTTTTTCAGAAAACAGATTCTAACTGGCCTCAAGTAGTAAGAGTATCGCCATTACTTAACTGGAGTTACCATCAGATATGGAATTATATTTTACAAAGAAAATTGCCTTATTGTAGCTTATATGAGAGAGGGTAAGCTATTTTATTGATTTTTTTTATTTAAAACTATGTTATTTTTTAATTAAAACTTAAGGCATAATGATTTTAATTTAACGTTATTGGTATATTATATAGAAGAGCCAAGCGACAGGTTAAGGGTTCGATTCCTCGAGTTACTTGAGGAAATAAAACATTTTATGTTTTGATTTCCTCGCTCTGCTAACGAAGCAAAGTACGGCGTTAAGTCCCGCCACTCACCACACAATGCCTCCAAAATTGAGCAGAAAGTGGAAGAACGGAAGTGTCTTAATGAGAATATTGCAGTGGGACAGCATAGCATAGGAGACGGTAGCATATTGAGTGGCGGATCTTAACGCCCCACTCTGTCTTGGTACCCAAACGAGAGAATTGAAACATTAAATAATTTATTCCGCGAATAGAAACCAACACACACGCAGTGCCACACGCGCACGAGGCCTTAATTTTTTAAATGAATATTTCATTTTAGATACACATCAATAGGCAGTGTACACAATACTCTACCAAATCCATCGTTAGCTCACAAAGATATCAATGGTACATCTTACCGCCCCGCTTGGATGCTTCAAGACCCGGAGTTAGAACGCGCTGGGCGTAATACTACATCAACTTCGATAAATAATAGCAATAAACTATAATATATTTTTTTTACATATGAAAACAATTAATAATAGTAAATAAATAAAAAAATATGACACTCGCGAACCAACATCGTTACTTTAATATAATAATAAATATTTCTATAGTCTGTGAAAGGATAGGAATTAATTTCCTGCTAAATTATTCAATATCTTGTAGTGAAAAATGTTACATAAGTAGTACTACTTATAATTAAATTGTTGTACCTTTCACCTCATGCTTGTTAAATTTCAATTTATAAATAAATTAATGGAAATTTAAGTTTAATAATAACTTATTTATAATTACTAAGTATCACAAATTATATTTTTTTCTATTATGTTGTATTAATTACTTTTAAAACCAATTACGAATTTGATTTGAAGCTTTTGTCATATTTAATATTTGGTGCTTTTACTTTTTAAAATATTTTGTGGAAGCAATATCTCTATAATATAGTTCCTAGCAATATCTTAATTTTTTTTAGATAATTCAATTACAAATAAATAATAAATAGTACTTAACTAAAATAAATTAATTTATTTGCCTTGCAAACAGGTTGTGGTTGTGATTCCCACTCAAGAAAACGAAATATTTAATATTTTATCTCCTCACTTTCACAAGACAAAGCGCGACGTTCAGTTTAACCACTCAACGAGCAATGTCTCCAGGATTCGGCGCAAAGTGAGGAACATGTCTTGATGAAAACAGATTGTATTACACAACCTGGGAAGGTTGTCTCTGCCTGCCCGCTTTGAATATATTTTAATTAAATGGTTTATTGACAAATTATAGTAATTTAATTTTAATAATATTAATAACATAGTATTTAGATGTTTATTTCCTTTCATAATGTGTTCTTACATTTATATTACAATAAAACTTTCTTTGTTCAATTAACTTTAAATAATAATTTACATGATTTATAAATTATCATAATAACTTATAAAAATATGTTGGAGAATAAAAAAAATGCTTCTGGGATTAAGGATCAATTTTTACTTTACAATGCTTTTTTTTATATTTTTATAATTTTATATGT
>DWAE01000340.1:0-16748 GCA_018237945.1 Heliconius sapho
TTGTTTAATTTTTTAATATTGATGAACAGATAGATAAAAGATTAACCTTAGGCCACTTAGGAATAAATAACAATTTAATCGTATTCAATAGAATATCGATTTTGACCCCGAATCGAGTCGACATCGGCTATTGACCTAAGATTTGAGATAAACAATTAATTTAGTCAAACGATTATCAATTAATATCTATCACAGTAGGTAGAGGCTTCACGTAGCCCCTGCGCAAGAATAAAACTACTGTAAAAGCGATAGTTTGTGGGTTCGATTACTACTCGATGTAATGAAATATTTAATATTTTCATTTGCTCGCTCTGGTAACGAGGGACAAAGAGAACAAAGGGACACGCAATCGCTCCAGAATTTGGTGGAGTGTGTTAATGGGATCGCAGTGTCTTAATACTAAATCCCCAAGTATCCTCTCCTTATTATACAGGATTTACAGCGTGAATAAAAAAAAACTAATAATAAGGCGTGTATATTTAACTGAAGTATCCCGATACATTCTTCCGAAAACAACAAAAAAGAAAACATTAAAATGTAGGTGACATTAATTTGTTCAATGTTTCTTTGTCTCTAGATTTATTAAAAATGTGTTTATGGTCTTCATGGCTACCTTACCATGGTAGTTATAAAGGAATTCGATAGTTGTAGAGACATGTTGATTTTTGATGTTTAAAAATATAAGGGACTCCCCGATCTCTCACGATGCCAGTGGTCACTATCTTATTTCTTATTTAATGAAACCATTTGACCTTCCTTTTTTATTCTGCGGGTAATTTGTTGAGTGGACTGAATTGTCACTACAATATAATATATAAGTGAAGATAATTCTTAAAACTAAAGATATGTAGATTCTATGCTAATATTATAATGCTGAAGAACTTGTTGCGAGGTCAGTCATGGCGCAGGGTTGGGGAACGGAAGTGTCCCAATGGGAAAGAAAGTAGTTTAACACTAGTTTCCCAGGTTTCTTCTGTCTACCTTACTTTGTGCTAGATACAGGGTGAAGCTAAAAAAGAGTTTGTTTTGTTGAATGCTCTAATCTCAGGAACTACTGGTTAGAATTAAAATATTTTTGAGATTGATAGGCATATAACATAAATCCTTTCTTTACTACTCAGCGTACCTGTGGTCGGTGTCATATAAAGCACAGAGAATCACACATACAAATAATTCTTAGTAATTTATACATTTGACCACGGAAACAAAACCACAGGAAAACACCTAGTTTCTTTATAAATATTCAAAATAAACCGAAATTTCATTCAACAATAACTTTTGAATATCATAAAGGCAACTAGAAAGTCCTCCTTTATGACAGTGGAAGCATGTTATAAATGATGTGACACGATCACTCACCGGACTTTCAAAGGAAGAGCTTTTCAAGACGATACATATTTGTCAAGATTGTGCGTATGAATTGGTTTTAACTGTGTATTTTGGATTATATAAGTTACATTGATGATTCTGTATTATAAGAGAATTCAAGAAATCTATATGTTTGTTTGGATGGACGTGCTAATCTCAGGAACTGATATGGTTTGAATTGTAAACATAGTTTGTGTTGTTATTTCATTTATAAGGTCAGTTGCGTCACAGGCGCACAAGCGTTTGACCTTAAATGCGATAGGTTGTTGGTTCAATTCCCACTCGAAGAAAAAAAGAATTAATTTTTTTATTTCTAGTGCCGAGGCAAAGCGTGGAGCCAATTCCGTCAATCAAGAAGCAATATGCCTTCAAAATTCGGCGGAAAGTGGGTAAATGGTAGTATTATAAAGGGAATGGAGTTTCTTAACATTAAGTTCCCAGGGTTCCTCTGCCTACCTTGTTATGTGCAGATAAACAGTAGGTATATAGCGTTAAGAACTCCGTTCCCCACTTTCCGGGTGCAGTGTCGGAAATCAACGATATCTTGTTACTAGAGCGGAAACATTAAAAAAGCTCAATCTCTCATGTGGGAATCGAACTTACATATTTTTATAATACATATTTTTTTTCTTTAAAGAGTTGGGTAATAAAGTATAGCCGAACACCGAAAATTGATATGCAAGTGTAAGAAAAACTCCGCAACTAAACCCGCAACGCCTTCATAATTCAGCGGAAGATGGGGAACGGAAGTGTCTTAACGGGAACGGAGTACGAGATCAAAACAAGTTCACATTCAGGAAAATCCTATCTTATTAGGATTAGGAACTTATGGGCTTCAATTTGTTTTAATGTGCATTGGCCAAAAAAAAAACAAATGCCTTGACACCAACTGCCTTATTAAATTTACACTGAACATCACGAACCAATAAACTTTGACGATCTTTAACTAGCGCGTTAATTAAAATATTCATAAATATATACTATATCCATATATATTTAGAGGCCATCATGGCGCAGTGGCTCAATGGTGCAACTGTAAACGCGAAGGTCGTTAGTCGATTCCCGCTCGAGGGAATGAAATATTTAATATTTTCATTTCCTTTAACTGGTGACGAGGCGAAGCGCGGCGTTGAGCTCAGCCAATCAACACCCAAAGTCTCCAGAATTACGCGTTCAGGGGTTAGGAGGTGTCGTAATACGAACGGAATATCTTAACACTAGATTCCCACGTTTCCACTGTCACTCTCAATGTGAGAGATATACCGTGAAGAGTCCAGCTAAAGAATACATAATATATTCATATATATTTATAGCCACCTTTTGTGACTTGAACTTGAGTGCATCACAACGCCTCTACATACATCTCTTAAATAGGAAAAGTCACCTAATCTCGATCTTATCACCTTGTGATAAGGAAACAGAGTGCTCATTTTAAATTATTCCAAAGTAAAGCACGCCTTGTTTTGGATGTCCTGAGCGCGTTTTTTGGGTGAGTATTGTATGAGTATAAAAAGCAAAAGTAGAATCTTGAATTTGTCAGTGCGAGTCGTTCCACGATAGTAGCAGCGTAGTCCTATTCCGACAATGTTTCTGGTAAAATTTTCTTTTTTTTTCTTTTTTTTGGTTTTATATAGGAAGTCTGTACGCAGATCTTGGGCTGGTTTGTATACTATTAAATGTCAATCTCGTAAGCTTTTAAATTTATTTATAATATAATTTTGTTGTTTACTGGTAAGATTATAGATTATTTATATATTAAAATATATAGCTTCACGCTGTATCCCGTACAAAGCTGGGTAGGCAGAGTGAACCTAGGAACCTTGCGCTAAGACATTCCGTCCGCATTAAGACACTTTTATTACCCACATTTCACAAAATTTTGGATGCACTGCGAGCTGAGTAGCGGAACTCAACGCCGCGCTTTGCCTCGTTATCAGAGCGTTGAAATGATAATATAAAATATTTCATTTCTTCGAGTGGGAATCGAACCTGTGCGCGTAGATTATAGTTAACGTTAGTATTATTCTTTAAATAAATATCTTAATATTAATATTATTGATTGATTGCATTAATATACAATTTGTTGTTTTTCTTACTATGTTTCTTAATTTTCAGATTATTTTCGCCGCTTTACTAGCGGCGGGAGAGACTGCTAAGTTAGACCGCACATACTTGCCTCCAACATCGGCTGCCACCGCTGGAGGAGGTCCAGGAAATCTTCACCTACCGTTTTCAAGGTCAAACGAAGGGTCACCAGATAACCAAGACATACCAACTGGAGGCTTTGTAAATAACCACCAAGGAGTCGTAGTAGAAGCTGCTTTAGCAGGAACTAGAGCATCAGGGCCACAGAGTGGATTAGGTGGTCCAAGAATTACGTATGGATCATCAGATTCTAAAGTAGGTGATGCTGCATTCAGAGTGACTAATAACCGATTTCCTCAAGGCCCTGCAAGCGGACTGGGACCTAATGGAGAACCTGATCTATCTGCTTTCTATAAACCTCCGTCTTTCAAACCTGGAAACATCCAAATTATAAGAGACTATGCGTCTAACACCGTCAAATACCAAAACAATATTGGTCTTGACAAATTCAATTATGCCTTCGAAACGGAGAACGGAATAAAGATGTCAGAAAACGGGATTTCCAGGAACGGAATCCAGGCCCAAGGAGGTTACTCGTACACCGGAGATGACGGCAAAGTGTATAGTGTTGTTTATACTGCTGATAAGAACGGATATAGGCCTACTGGCAATCATTTGCCAACTCCTCCACCTATTCCAGCAGAAATATTAGCATCTTTGAAGCAAAACGCTAAGGATGAGGCAGCTGGCTTAGTTGATGATGGTAAGTGCTTAACTTACTTTTTACTATTTTGTTTTATCTATATGTAATTTTTTTTTTGCATTTCTTTGTAGTTATGTAAATACTTTTTTATTTTAATAATTTTCAAACCGGGCAAAAGTCTTAATTTCTATTATTTCTTTTATATGAAGAAATGAATATTTGATGAATTCAATTAAAATAGAAATTTAATAAAATGTTCTTGAAATTAAATCACAAATGCTTTTTAACTTCTTTTTTCGATAACCCATAGAATTTTTTTGTGTTTATATAAAGTAGAGCTGGAATAACTTATAGTTCTACTTTCTAGTTACTATACGCAAACGCGACGACATAACGTATGTGGATTCGATTCTTACCCAAAGGAATAAATGATATCTTTAAACGCGACGGTTGTGGGTTCGATTCATACTGATTAACTAACAAAGCGTGGGGTTAAGTTCCGCCATTCTACATGCAATGTCCCTAAAATTATCCCTGCCTACTTTATTATATGTGAAACAGCGTGAAACTTTAAAAAAAATGTCAAACGTATCGAGAAAAAATAATATTGAATGAACCGGTGATTTAATTGATTTAATAAGAAGTCAGGATAATTCCAAATAACGATAGATCTAAGTTTAAAACTTTTCATTCTTTTGTATTTTTATAATATATAGGTTTATGTTTTTTTTTTTCATAAACTTTTTTTAGAAATACAAAGTACATAAGAAATAAAATCTATAATAAATCACTTGTTTTGTTATATAAAATGAACAAAAGAGAACACAAAAATGCCTTAGGTTGTTAACCTTTACATAACGATTTAATAACGGCTACTCGAAGTCGTAAAATGTGTTGTGATGATCTTAGGTTCGATAACGAGTTGGTGTGCTCACGTTTGTTTTGCAAATTAAAAAAAAATATTACCGACACTTAGAGATACCAATTGGCGTTTAATTAACATTAAATGATGTTAACCTTAACATAACGATTATTTATATTTATTTTCTTAGCTTCACGTTGTGTACCGCATATAGACTGAAGAAAGAACCTAATGTTCAAAAATACTCCGTTTCTCATTTTCTGTTCAATATGTTTAAGGCAGAGCGAGGAAAATGAAAATATTTAATTTACACGAATAGGAATCGAACTATCGCCCTTACAGTCATTTTTAAGCGTGAATAGCATGATGTCGGAGCACCGTTGGATTTTGTCGTATTAAACGGAGAAATAAAAATAATATAGAAATGGGCATCGACCTCATAACCGTCGAATGTACTCTCAAAAACTGTTCCACTGCACTGCGCCACGATGACCTAAAGTTATTGTAATATCACATCATATTTCCCATTTAGGAAAGAAAAATACTTTTTAGAAAACGTATAAAATTTTTAACGTAGTGGGATTGGAACCCAAAGAGAGCGGGAGTATCTCTCATCCCGCCACGTTCAAATATTAAACGTATGGCTTAGTGATCAGAGCGCTTGGACGATATTCAAGATGCGCGGGTTCAAATCCCGCTACGTTAAAGTTTTTTTTACGGTTTCTAAAAAGTCTTTCAATCATTTTATGAATAATACTTATTTTATTTATATACATATATTTGTGATACAGCGCCTAATTGTAAATACGACCGTTATGGATACGATCTTAGAAATGTGTAGGTAATATTAATATCCTAGCTCTGGTAACTTGACAAAGCGTGCAGCTTAGTTCAAACACTCAACAATGTTTCGAGCATTGAGTGGAAGTCGAACATTGAGTGGGGAACGAAATATTCAACTCTGGATTCTTAGGGAGTTATAAAAGTTGTTTAGGTTCGATTTCCTCTGAGACAAAAGTCGGTGTGGCGTTAGGTTCTACTACTTAACACGCAATGAATGGAATAGAGAGTTTTGACACTAGCTTATCTCTGGACTGATCTTGAAAGATTGATTCTGGACATATAAATTGTCTGTTGTATTCATAGATGAGATCTCTTTATGGAGATGGCTAAATATTTTTGGAACGAAACCAAATTGTTTGTTAAGTGAACCGTGGATGATTTCAATAAGACATTACTTCACACTCAGAATCATTCATTCTCGTTTAATTGCCATAAAGCCAGGTTTAAATTTATAAAAAATAATGATTTGCATACTTGACATATTACAATCTCTGTTAAATGTTAAATAAAAGCTTATAATCATAATATATTTTAATCAATAACAAAATTTTACGACTCTCACACGAATTTTGTTTTATTTCAATTAAGTTCTCAATTCATAGTTCAAGAACTAGCTTTAAGCTTTTTCCTGCTTAGCAATATTCAGAATGAATAAGACACTCGCGAAAAGTAGGCCTTTCGTCTGAATTTCCGTGTTGAGTTGTGGAACTTAACGCCGTACTTTGACAAAATATAATTTTGAATTCGAATTGTTTTCAAATTATCGAGTTGGTTCCATATTAAGTAGTTCCATTAATAATTTACTAAACGAATTTAAGATGTTATTGAATTACTATCATAAATTTTCTTGTTAGTGTCTAAACCTTAACCATTCATCAAGTTTTCACATACTGCTATAATTAAATGTACATTTATTACTATATGATGTAGAATATTAATACGATTTCGTATTACTTTGTTGACATGTTTCGATTAACTTAAATCTAAATAAGATACGTATATGTTCATCTGTAGTCACATTATAAAGTCTAAGCGTTTGTTTGTTTAAGCGCGCTAAGCTCAGGAACTTATGTCCCCACGATTGCCTCAAACAGTTTAAAATGTTTCTTTAGAATATAAAACACTTTTATACAAATATCTATAAAATTCAAAGAGGCCAGTCGTGGCGCAGTGGCACAAAATGTGACTGTAAAACCGATTGTGGGTTCGATCCCCACTCGAGATGATGAAATATTTACTTACATTTATATTTCAATTTCTTAGCTCTGGTATTGAGGCAATGTGCGACGTTGAGTTCTGCCACTCAACACGCAATGCCTCCAGGATTCGGCAGAAAGTTGGGAACGGAGTGTCTTAACACTACCCTGCTGTGTGCGGGATAAGGCGTGAAGCTATGATTGATTTTACTTATAAAATTACCAACGTTTATTTTTATATACTATAGTTGTTATTTATATTGTTGTGTTTAGTAATATATTGTTTGGTTAAGTTTCGTGCGATAGGTAGGTTATTATTAAGGTAGGTAGGGTATTTTCGAAAAAGAATTCGTTTTATTTGACACTTTATCCCGCATATACTAGGCTAGCATTCACGCAAAAATTTTTGAGGCAAGGTGTGGTGGGAGGTGAAACTCACCGTTGCAATTTGAAAATAAAATAAAAATAATTTAATCCCCCGAGTGGGAACCGTCGTTCCTTTGAATTCATCACCAGACGTTTGAATTGTTATTCCTCCATTAAAAAGCTATGCTGAAAAAAAATATTTTTGAAATATCACATGATCTCAAATATAATAAATTCGATTCCTTCTCATACATATAATTTGGATACAACGTGCAGCAAAAAAAAATTAAAGGACATAACCAAAGACAAAAACAGTTAAGTAAAAGTATAAGTAAGTATAAATATTACACATGTCAATGACAAGTTAGCCTTGTTAATTATTATCAAAAGTTCTTCAGACAGGTATAGAGATATGTAATATGTACGTATTTCCGTGTTTTTACTGACTGCATCGCGCCCACATCTTTTTTAAGCTATTAAAATTATATTTACAAATATATGTTGTGGCCGGTTTGATTATAAAATTCCCACTTGAGAAATAAAATATTTTAAATTTAGCTTTTAGTTACAAGACCAAGCGCGGCATTGAGCCACTCATAATGTCTCGAAAAGTGATAAATGGTACTTTTCGAGACATTGCGTGGCACTAGTAGTAGGTACCTATACCATACGGCTATATATTGCATGAAGGTGAATATTTTTTTTATTGTCAGTCTTTTGCTACATATGTATTACTATGATATGATATCACTACCGGTTATATCAATGGTTGAGATACTCGCTTATGAGTTTCGCACATAGCAGGGTAGACAAAGGGAACCCGGAAACTTAGTGTTAAAATACTCCGTTATCATTATGATTTTCCATCTCCAAGAAGATCTTTGGTTCACCATTCTACGCTGAATTCTGGGGACATTACGTGTTCAGTAGTGGAACTAAACGCCGCGTTTTGCGTCATAATAGGAGGGAGGAAATGCAAATAATGAACATACCATTTCCTCAAGTGAGAATCGCACCCACAACCTGTCGTATTTACAGTCATACGTATCCCTGCGCCTGGACTAGGACAGTCATTATGCCAATAAAAATGCCTTCCAAACGAATTTTCTTCTCCTTGTGTGATTTTATATATTTAAATCACAAAAAAATACACAATTTAAACTATATATATAAAAAATACAATTTATTAAAGTCGTAACGTCAATATTTAGATAAAAAATGATTATTTAACATAATAACGCCTTCAAATGCTTAAAGCTTTTCGTTTTGCTTGAGCACATCCCATTCATACTGTAGGCATTAGATTAACTAAATGCCTATTGTGTACATTGACAGACATATTATCGACTGACAAATTGTTCGTAGTCATTGACAAATGGATGACAACTTTCATTTTTTTATTTACAGGCTCATACGACGCAAAGAAATACAATACAGAAGACAATTACGCAGAAAATGAAGCTAATGATAAATATAATGATAGACAATCGAATAAATTTGGCGATCGACCTGTATTTGTTAGCGGATTCATCAATCAACACCAACAAGCGATTTTAGCACCGAACTTTAATGGGCAATTTGGAGTTAATGATGCTTCCAAGGATACGGCGTTTTTGAAACCTGATTCATCGAAATTTGGCAGCTTAATGCAAAGTGATAATAGATTCGGTTCTATAAAAGAGCCTTCTAAGGACAACAAAAAGAATTTGTTTAGCAACAAGCAAACAGAAAACCAATTTCCATCCACGGGTATTAGCGCAGCTTATCCTAACATTGAAGCCAAACCACTGTCGCAGCAAAAGTTACAGCAACAAAAGCCCTTTGAAAAACCATCATTTAATAGGCCAAGCTCATATGACACGTCTAACCTTGGTATACTTCCTTCAAGTGTTGGTTTACTGCAGTCGAATACTGTTAGCCTTTTTGGTCAATCTATTCAAGAAGCAGCAAATAATTTTGGTAGTGGAAACAATAAGCTCAGTGGCCAAGGTTTCCAATATCAACCCACTCAAGGTTCATTTAATTTAAATGCTCTAAGTCAAGGGCTACCCATCGAACAAAGTTCTAACCCCAACAAGCCCTTTTCTGCACAAAATTCGTTAAGCACTTTTACACCTAGTCAACCCTCAACTCATTATTTCACAAGTCAGCCTATTCATCAATTTCCTTCTTCTAACATACAATCTAGTCAAAACGGCCGCTTACCTGGATTTCAATTCTCATCGTCACCTCTTAGTTCCGGTTCAAATAGTATTAGTGAAAATTCAAATCAATCTGCATTTACCACTCCTCTGAAACCTTCGTTCCCAACTAAACAACCTTTAACTACTCTATCAACGCCTTTAGAATCCTTTGATGTTACTAATGCAGGTGAATCGTTTTCACAGCCTGATATAAATAAAATAGAAGATTTAGATAATAAGAAAACACCAACATATACATCTCAATCTCAAGAATTTACAGCATCTTTAAGTCAATCTACCCCAAGTATACAAGGAGATTCTTCAAGTTACTCTGAAACTAACAGATCTTCATTTATTTCACTAGATAATAGATTTTCAGGCACTCAGACAACTCCATCAGCTGAATTCACACAATTTATTCAACCTCAAGCCCCTGATCATTCTTACGTTTACAATAGACCTAATAAGCCGTTTAACACGCCATTTGTTGGGTCAGGGTCTATTTCTTCCAGTAGTGCAAATAGTCAAATGACGTCCTTATTACCTCAATCATCTTTCTTCACAAACGCACCTCAGACATTTATATCTTCTATGAAAAACGAAGGTGTAATAGGACCTCAAACAGGTAATTTAGGAAGAGTCACTCAAGCTTCATTATCAACATTTCCGTCTAGAGTTTCTGAAACTCAACTAAATACAAAGCCATTCTTTAATGCCCCAAGTGCGTCTACATTTTCCCAAATTATTCCAACACCAATGTCTGCTACAGCACAAATATTTTCAATTCCAAGCAGTGAAACAGTAAGTACTCAAGGCATCCAAGAAATACAATATCAAGATGGAAATACAAGCCTACCATCACAGCAAAATACAGAAGAAGTATATCAGTATCCTAAACCCACCGTGGTTCTTCCTTCTCAAGCCCAAGGTAGTCGAAACGAAAGACCGTCAACAGAACAAAATTCATTTAACTTAAAACCTCATTCACAGTTCTTCCAAGCCGCTTTTAATAGTAAAGAAACTAATGTACCCCTATTCCCAAACCAGGAAAATGCACCACAATTAAATTCAGGTAAAACACAAAATCAAGCTACTGGTCTAAACTCGCAGCCACAATTTGGACAGCAAAATTTTGCAACTATACCGACAAAGCAGGAACAATCTTTTGGATCCCTATCTAGCCCACAATTACAAGAAATTGGACTTTTTGATAATAAAGGACAATTGAATCTAAACTCAGCATCGCATTTTGGGTCCAAACCATTTACAAGTGCATCATCTTTTGCTCATGGCTTTAACACTCCAAGTACGCTATCACAAACTGAACAAGATACTTATTTCAATCCTACTGAGGAACCTACCACACAAAATACACAATCTGTATTTAATGACAAAGAAATAACATCTACACAATTACAAGAATCACTCCAACCTTCTTTTCCTGCATTTAACAAGCCATTTGGATTTAATAGTCAGAAACCATTAAGTCAATTAGGACAACAACATTCATTTTCTCGTAAACACCCAGACCCTACTCCACCAGCTACTTCTCAATTGCCATCGCTTACTTCTAAATTTGGGAATAAGCCCATCTCAGTAGGTACTCAGTTTGGCACATTTAATACGCAAAATAAATCATCTGACATTAGTGGACAGAGCTCGTTTACTTCTAAGAAACCGTTCAGCCAAGCATCTCTAATTAATTCACAAGAGAGTACACAGTTAAATCAAAATACCTTAAGTAATGTACAGACAACCATGTTTGAACAAGCTGGTGATTCATTTGATGATAAACATTCCACGTTATTTCCTCCATCGACACAATTCCAAACTGGTTCCTCTGATACACAACGTCCTACCACTCAATTTGGTCAGTTCAGTTTCTCTATTACTTCACTAAAACCTTCAACTCAATCTGAATTTGGAAGTCAGCAAGACATTTCATCATTTGGACAAGGAAGTTTTAATAATAAAGAGTCTACGCCTTCGCAATTTCATGAATCCACTCAACAATTTGAAATAGATTTAAAAAATAAGCTGTCAACACAAATGCCGAGTGCAACTCAAGTACAATATAACGACTACAACGAAGGAACGACTAATACTCAATTTAGCGTACCTTCTAGTTTTGATCAGTTTGTTTCAACAAATCAACCTTTACAACCTAGTACGCTGTTTCCTGGACAACATGGACAAGATAATGATTCGAAAACCACGACAGGTATTCAATTTTATAATAAGCAACAAACCATGACTTCCAATGAGCCATCTACATTAATCTCAAGCACATTTGAGATTCAAACCCCCACTCAAAGTTCTGAATTTGATCTGAATGACTATAGGAAACCCGTTCAAGGGCTTCTAAACCCATCTCAAAAACAAGATACGCCACAATTCCAAGCCAATTTACAATTTGGCCAGCAAGGCTTATTAAATATCCAAAAAGAAAAACCTGCACAATTTACACAGTCATTATTTGACTCTCCTAGCTCACAATTTAGCATTTCAAATGAAGACAAACTGGAATCTGTTACACAGCAAAATAGTTTAGGAGCCTTTCCAAGTACACAAGACGGAGCATTTTCAACTTCTCAAATTTCTGATCAAAGCAGTGGAGAGATTTATGAATATAACAAACCTAGCACACAATTGGGTCAGCAAGGTATATTAAATGTCCAAAAAGAAACGCCTGCGCAGTTTATAAAGCCTATATTTACAACAAAAGAAGATAGAACAGAAACTGTCACTCAGGAAAATATTTTAACCGGCTTCCCAAGTACTCCAGAAGTTTTATCTTCCACGTTACAAAACGCTGGCCAAAGTAATGGCGAAATTTATGAATATAACAAACCTAATAAACAATTTGGACAGCAACACTCAATCAGTGTTCAAAAAGAGAATCCTGCACAATTTTCCCAGACTTCATTTAATTTCGCAAGTTCGCAATTCTCTACAATTGATGATAAATCAGAATCTGTTACCCAGGAAAATATCTTGACAGGGTTGCCAAGCACACAGGCTTTTTCTTCTACATCAGACCATTCTGATCAAAGTACTGGAGAAATTTACGAATATAACAACCCCGAACAGAGTTTATCAACTTCATCAGAAATTGATGGAACTTCACAATTTGGACAGAAAATACAAAGTACTTCTAACGTGAATAGAAAAAATTTCGTTACAAATCAACAAACTGATAATGTCCAGAACAAATATACTGACGAAAAAACATCCACTACACCGGGAGAAATAAATGAACAGCCTCGTCCTCAACTAGCTTTCCATAGCGCTTGCTGTGGAGGCTTATTCAAGAAACCTTCAGGCTCAAACAACTTGAATCCCTCTTTTAACATATTCAATCAAAATAAGGATTCTATTTCTAATCAAAAACCAAGCCAAGTTGATCAATCGATAGATAAACAGAATACAGAACCAGTAAAAGCCAGTTCCTTTACAGGAGTAGGTGAACAATTTCCTAGTTCACGAAAACCTCCGAGTTTCGATGACAATGGATATCACTATTGAGTGCCATTGGACATTTAATAATATCACTCATTCGGTGAAACAATGAACACATTGCACTTAAAAAAAACTTAAATATTAAAATTTATGCAGGAAGACTATGAAAAAACTTCGATTATGTCCACTCAATTTAATATTTCAAAAAGTGTAAAATACGTCCTTGTTGCACCAAATGAGAGAGATATATATAACGTGAATAGTGCTTAGCATATAAGTTTCAAGTGATAAAACTAAAGTAAGATATAAAGTACGCTATGGTAAATTATTTTGTAAATAAAATAGGATTGATATAATTTTTATAATAAAAATGGTGAATTTAAAGTGGGTTTTTTTTTATTTTATCTATAATTGATCGTGTATTTCTTTGCTTACACACTGAATCTCTTATTATATTTTAAGACAATCCGTTCCCCATTTTCCGATTCGAGACATTTCGTGAACGTCAATAGTGGGGCATCAACGCCGCACCAGAGCAAGAAACTGATAATAATGCAATCCCCCGGAAGAAGTTGAAGCCATAACAAAAGCAAAAGACAAAAAAATCTGTTTTCTAAAATATTTTTCTATATTCAGTATGAAATAACATTTTAAAAATTAAAAAATTAAAGCAGATTGTCCAAACGTCATGTATTCTTTTCACACGCTGCGATTACATTGTATAAATCAGCTAAGTAATGATTCATCTCTTTCAGTAATTGAAACATATTGCGTTAAAATAAACAATATGATTGGGTAATAAATCTCTTATTATATTTTAAATATCTTTATTTCTCAATAATAAAGTTAAAATTCACATATTTTTTATTATAATTTAAGTTAGGGTTAGTCGAAACTTACAACCGCATATAATATCATTTCTTTTGGAATTGAAACTCACAATAAAAAAGGTTCACAACATATATTAATCAAATATAAATATTAGAGACAGTCTAGGCGCAGGTGCACAAGCGTGCTACTGTAAACGTGACTGTGGATTTGATTCTCACTCCGGAGAATAAAATATAAAATATTTTCATTTCCTTACTCTGGTAACGAGGCATACCGTGGCGGTGAGATCCACCCCTCAACACACAATGCCTCAAGTATTTAACGGAAAGTATGGAATTGAAATGTATTAATGAGAAAAAAGTGTCTTAGCACTAGGTTCCCAGGTTCCCTATGTCTAACCCTAACCTAAAATAAATAAATAAATATTATGTAAACGCAATTTAAAATTTATGTATATATATTTTATAAAACAAAGCATGTAATTACGTTATTCAAACACGAATGACAGACACTACTATTTTGTTTATACCAATTGATACAGTCCTCATTAGAGGCTTTCGTGATATCCTGTACGATTTCGTTCTAACACGACGACTGGCAATGGCGTAATTTTAACGCTTACTAAGTAATAAAATAAGCAAATATATACAAGTAGACGTAGCCCGCAATTTCGCTTGCGTGAACTACAATAAGTTTTCGAAGGTATTTCAAGAAATTCTTTCTTACACTCAATAATCTACCTCCATGCTAAATTTCAACTTTTTAAGTACAGTTTGTCTGTGCTTTGTCACTTAGTTATGAGTTTATTTTTTAAATATCACGCAGTATCCCGTTCATGGCAGTTGAGTGGCGAAGTAGTTGCCAGAGCGAGGAAATGAAAATATTAAATATTGCAGTTCCTCGAGTGGTAATAGAACTCACTACCTGCGCGTTTACAATCACACGCTGAGCCACAAGACGGGCCTCACCTACGTAATATCTATTATTTTCCCTTCTCCCTCTCTTTTCCTCGAGAGGGGATCGAATCCACAACCAGTCGATTTTACACTCACACCTTGTGTCCCTGGGCCACGCCTGGTTTTTTGATTTTTTTATTTGTTTTTAATACTTATATTTGCATATTCTCCATTACGAACGGATCGAATGAACAGTGGGATGTCTTTAAATGACTAAATTGATCATATTAATTTAAATATAATTTTAGTTACTTCGAAAAATGTGGAAATCGCGTATAAAAATAATTTTAAAAAGTTAAGTCATTAAGATTTCACACATGATTAATTTAATTTATAAAACTTAGTCCACAATTATGCAAAAATAATACAAGAACACGCAATATAACTAAAATTGCATGTTCTTGTATTGTTTTTGCTATTTTTTAATATAAAGATATACATTCAATTTAATATTACAATGATTCAAAGGTTGTCTGGTAGAGATTGCTTAAAGCAATAAGACCGCCTTTGCATACGTGTTTATTTTTATTTATGTTGCTCATTTTATATACTTTTTTTTTGTTTTATGTGTGCAATAAAATTTATTCTATTCTATTCTATTATTTTAAAATCTTGAGCATAAAAAAAGTAATATTATTATAAGATGTATATTGTTATAAACTTCACATTTTTTATGGATGTTAGGAAATTTATATTTATAATTTTTTTTTTGAACGTCCTCTTGAACTACTTGATTCCAAATTGAAAATAAATCTCTGTGTCACAAAATCCATAAGTCGAGGAAGCCTGTAGACTATCACGTTAACCATTTTAATGTAATCCACTGTAACTGCAGCCAGGGCTGATATGGATACTTAGAATGTGTTCATAGCTCTTAGTATTTTCTATTGTATTCCGATTCCCAGGGCAAATTTGCAGGAAAAAGCTAATATAATGTAAATTAGAGATTTTTTTATAAGAAATATTTTTTTTGCTTATGTATAAACCTTATAGACATAGTAATCAAAAACCGAATAAACTTTACATTACGACATTACATTATGCGAAGGTTGGCAAACTTTGAAGGGGGCATTTACTTGTTAAGGGGTTCTTGCAAAATAAAATAAATACACAAATAAAAAGAATAAGAAAGAAAAGAAAAATAAATAATAAAATAAAAATGTTAACACACACCACAATAATATACATTAGATATAGAACAATAAAATGTAACTATTGGTTAGTTACATTAGTAAGAATTATTAGTTAAGAATAGTTGTAAATTACTTTAAGTTGTATTTAGCAAGAAATAAAAGGCTTCTTATTTATTTTTTTATTTATTTATTGTACGCTTTATACATTGTACGGTTACATCTAGATACCTCGCGATGTATCTCGCACATAACAGAGTGGACATTGGGAACATAGTGTTAAAACACTCCGATCGCTACACATCACCCAATATTTGAGAAACTACATTCAGAGAGAATCAACATCGCGATTTGACTTCGTATCTCTTCTCGCCTACTAGGGCGTGGCAATGAAAACAATTCATTCATCAAAGTGGGAATCGAACCCACAACGACATCAGGCGATGCGCCTCTGCGCCATGATGGCGTGGGCCTAAAGAAATTTATTTTTATTTTTAGCACACTGTGTTGCACTGCTGATATCATTTTAATATCATCATTATCGTCAAAACGACATTAGCGATGCGCTATTTCATCTAAACCTTGAATTTCAATTTGGTTCTATATAACACACATGTATAATAGAGAAGTCATCAATATTTTTTAGCTTTTTTAAAAACTATATGATGTTTTCTTTTGGATTATATTCTTTGGGTTATAATTCAGCAAAAAGTAATAAATAAATAAATCAGCTTCACGCTGTATCCCGCACACTGCAGGGTAGGCA
>DWAE01000341.1:0-16724 GCA_018237945.1 Heliconius sapho
GTATATTTTTTGAATGAGTTTATAAGCGCCGAATACGTTACTAAGCGCCTAAAAACATTATAATATAACCAAAATATTTATGATAAATAGCGATTTATTTATGATAAATAGTTGTATTTATGATAATTATAATACTCATAATATTTATTAGTCCGTCGTGCGCAGTGGCACAGCCTTTGATTGTCGATCGCTCCAATAAGAACACAAACTCTGCGCCATAGGTCTGGACTAAAAGCGGGGAGTTTCTTAACAGAAGGTTCTCTCTGCCTGCCCTGTGTTTTGCTTGATACAGCGTAAAGCTAAAAGAACATCTTTATAATAATATAAACATATAAAATGATAGATACTCACTCGCAAACCTCAAACACAACCTGCTGCAACAAATCCGGGAACTTCTGCACAATAGTGACGGGCTGCCCCGACGTCAACGACACGCCGTACATAGGCGCTGTAGTGTTGTACCGCGTCCGACACAACCGGGAACCCCCGCACGTGTTCATATTATTAGTTGGTGGCAGGTCCGGCATTACTGATGCGCGCGCTGAAACATCATATTAGATATTCTTATGAAATTGGTAAATAAATGAATACATTCTCTTGTTATATTACAATGAGGAATAGTTAGTCTAATAACAAAATATTATTAATACAACTGCAAACTTCATTTTTGTAGAGTTGGTCTATGGAAGGCTTTTGCCTTGCTACTTTAAAACTCATATTCTGCTACGTTCGCTGTAGTAAAGTCAAATGTATAGAGTTTTTGGTATATAAATTGGCATCTTCAATATTACCGCCAGTAAAGTCATAGTTAGAAAACAGCATAAATTAAATATCCTTAAAAACCCACATTTTAGTCTCTACATATCCTACATTAAGCCCGTCCGTCCGATTTAAGGTTAACGTAATGTAATGTATACGAGTAAAAGAAAAGATACTTTATAAAGAGATAAGTTAAAGAAACATCTTAAAACAAGTTACTGATGTTAATAATAATAGCCAGGTGAATCAGATGTTACATTTGAAAACGGTACCCACAACGGCCAGTGCTCAACGTAGCATTACAATTATGGATATTTTTTATTATGGGTCGACGAACTTCATTAATATCATATATATATTTACATTATTTTTGCATATGTTTGTATAAAGATAGAATAGTATTAACACTGTATGAAATGAAGATGGTTGCATATTTGATTCTTGTAGACGCTATTTTTTATTACAATAATCTTAAGACAACCTATGATTAGTTAACTCTAACAACAATAGAAAAATATATAACTATAGGCACTTATTGACCCATTTCTTGTTTTAAAGTAAATTGAAGTCCAAATAAAAAACAGACAGAAAAGAACAGAAAAATCTTTAACCTTTTATTCGGTTTAAATATCAAATTACCCCAAGACTCACGACTTCATATTTAATACAGAATTAGCAATTCCAAAAGCTTTTATTATATTAGATTGTAATATATATGCCTCATAATTTAAATGGCAATGTCAATTTTGACATTAATCACTGTTATTACGGACGAACGGTAATAACATTGTTTATTACTTTGTACGCAATTATATATAAAAAGCTTAATAACTTTGTGGCATGCCAAGAATAAGCATCCGGTTTTCAAAATGAACTCCGCTTAATGTTACGTAGAATAGTATAATAAAAACTAAGGTAAAGAAAGCTTATTAACTATCTAGTATATTTAGTATATAAAGATTATATATTTATGATATTTTTTATGGTGTTATTCCACACTGAGGAAAAAAAAAATTCTTATTTTAGGAAATCGTATATGAAAATTTACAGGTAGCGTAACCAAGAGATGAAATTGGACGTTTTCCAAGAGGTGCGAGTTCAAATCTCACTACGTTAAATTTTTTATATATTTACTTAACTAATATTGCAGGCTGCGTCTCTTGTATCCATTAAGGCTATAACCGGAATTGATCCGTGTTTGACTTAAAGTTAAGGTTGTAGGTTCGAATTTTGAGTCAGATTGTACCACCCAGCGCATTTGGAAGATATATTATGAAGATAAAAGAAAACTTCTATATATAGGCATATATAGAAGTTTTCTTTTATCTTCATAATATATTTAGAAATAAGAAAATATACGTATATTTATATTTATAATTAGGAGTAGTCGTGGTGGATAAAAGAGCAATTGCTGTTAATTCGATTTTTAATAAAGGGCAAATATTATATTAAAATTATATTCAATCGGTTTGGGATTGGTTTGGTTAAATTTTTCCACTCAATGCCCAAGGTCAATCACCCTTTTAATGGGGAACGAAATATTTTAATTCTGGGTTTCTTTTAAAAACACGTACCGCACGGTCGACGAACAGTGACCGCTCTGAAGATAGCTATTGATTATTGTTAGCAAATTTGATTTTAGGATTTTTCTTACGTTTGATTATTTTACCGTACATAACTTACCAGTTCTATTCCCGGCCGAAGATTTGGCTCCACTCTCAGAATATCCTGCGTGAGCGTTCAATAAAGCGCGCCGCATCAGTGCCGGGTCCAGTACTCTCGCCATTCTACCCTGCCGCGTCTGTCCCCATGAAGATTTTAGTGCCCGGTTTACGAGGTGCCTAGAAACAACAGGTTAAAAATTATTAAATAGAGTATTATTCCGTTACACAAATAGTGGAAATAAAATAAAGTAAAAAATAAAAAAACCAGTCAAGTGCTAGTAAATGTGGGTCCACGGAAAGTACCCTACAGGTGTTGATAAAGTACATTTGAAAAACTATGTATAAATGCACGTATCTTTTGATTGCGTTAATGTAAAAGCTTCATTTTTTCTATTGTCCAAGTTAGGCCCCTTGAATAGTGAATGAATAAGTACTTGATTTTAATTGAAGCTTGATACATCTACGCAATCTCGAGATAATTGCTCTTGACAGGCGGACAGATGACCAACCAAATTATCCTATTAGGGTTCCGTTTTACCGTTTGAGGTAAGGAACCCTAAAGAAAAATGAAATAAAATTAATTTGGTTTTCAAAGTTAAGCTATAGAGGAAGGGTAACATTTTTTTTAGCTTAACATTGATCCTGCACTAAGCAGGGAAGGTAGCGGGAGCCTGGGGACCTACTGTTAATTCTGCTCTAATAAAGACTCTTTCGATTTCCATTTTCTGCCAAATTCTGCACGCATTGTGTGTTGACTGGCGGAGTTCGGCTTTGCCTCGTTACCTCCCTTTTTAAAAAAACTTTTTAATAATAATTAAGTAATGCCTATATTGCTCAGCTTAGAGACCTCCATATAAAGTAACATAACTTTCTAATCAATCACTCTAGAGAATGTTTACTAATTTCTGACATCTACCGGAGTTAATCGAGATTGGCTACAAATCGAGCACAAGCGTATACTTAGGTACTATCAGACAGACTCTAGACATTATTTTCAATAATTACCGATAGGTGGCGCAAAAATTATCCCACGACCTGACTGCACCACACAAAAGGAATTGGTGCTAATTTTCAAATTGCACCACGACATCAGATAAAATTACACAAGAAAACAATTCAAGTTTAACGGTGAAATGGGAAATCTCTCACGAATGTGTAAAATGAGGATAAACGCTTACATCGAAATTAACGGGACTCGAATTTCCTATAGCTGCACTTGCTAGCTACTTTTTTATTTTTAATTATATAATAAACAAGAGTTTACTTTTTACGTACCATAATATTGATAGGTTTAATAAAAGATATATATTTTGATTTTATTTATTATTTATGTTATTTAAATGTTTATCGCGCTATCATCGTCATCCATATGTTCATCGTCATTAGTATTTTTTTCCAGTTTGATAAAGCTACAGGACGGTATCAATGATTCTTCTAACAACAACTGATCGGAATTTTTTCCCGATTCTTTCTCTTCTAAAGCCATTTTCAAGTCTTCTTCAGTAATAATATGATCGTACTCGTCTTTCCCCATAAATGTTGCTATTCCCCTTTTTGGGTTATACCCGAAAACTGACTCACTCGGAGTACGATAAATATCGACGTTAAATGTATTATTTAATATGTATTGAACGTATTTGATACCACTGTACCACATTTGCGACTTATTATCTGTGCACCAATCGCGTAGAAGTTTAAGTATATCTTCATTAGACTGTCCTTTAAAACTATATTTGTTCTGTGCGGCATCACCAGTTACAACTTTAATTTCAGGGAACATAGAATACATTCTTCTACATATTTGTTTAGTTACGGTTATTCCGTTTTTTGATTGCAATATATTTGGGGCGCCAAATGTCAGAAAAATTTCCAACAAAGCATCGACAGATTCATCTATATTGATACTCTTTAAAGCCTTTAGATGAATAAATTTTGTTACAAAGTTTCTATAAACCATTAAATACTTATAATTATCTCGAGATACCGTCGTGACATCCAATATATCCATTTGCCCTCTGGAAAATAGCTCTGGATATATTTTAGCATCTTCTATATTCGCCACATCGCTTTCGGATATATAAACTTGATTATCAGATTCTAAAGGATCTGTAACTTTACTCTGTGTAATGTCAGTATCGGGTGCATTTTCTTCTTCTTTCCTGTCCGGCGTGTTCGAAGGCTGATAAATCCTACTACGCTTGACGACTTTATTTTTGCAGCCTTTACATAGGGACAAGTAAAGCATAACAATTTCTGTCGTAATATTTTTATATTTTGGCTTTATAGCATACATTAAACGTGTTCTACCGGCATGATTCATTTTTAAATGGTACTCGCGTATAATATCATAAATGTCTTCCATTGCAACAAATAGTTGTCTTGTTTTCTTTCCCTCCACGCTAGCCATAGCGAGTCTTTCTCCTTTTGGAGTTGAAATAATATCATACCTTTTCACACGTCTATAATCGGCAGGTTCTTTTTTAGTTTTCATTTTAGCGTCTTTAACTTGCTGAAGTAGTCGACTATACCTTGCAGCTGTCAGTATAAACGCGTTTTGCCCTGTTTTATTGCCCAATAGTTCGTGAACTCGGCGATAAAATTCCTCCCGATCTACATCGTTTCCAGATACAGTTTCCACAAAGACTTCAGTACTGTCCTCCGACATTATTCTAGCTTACAACAAACTGTTTAAATAATTCACTTATACAAACATTTACTTGTTAAAAGATTTTGAATAGCATTCCTGAGTAATAACACGTTATTACGCGTATAAACCTATCGTGACTCTTGACGGAAACTAACCTCTGCGCAGCGGCCATATCGTGACGTCGTCGGCATTAAACGAGAATAACCGAGCTTTACCGATCGGACAAATACTAATATTCACAAGCTAAAGCGTCTCCCTCGCCCGTGGACCAGTACGAGCGCGTTCTGTCCAACTTATCGAACCGGTTGACTCAAATTGCTAACAGGATCTTTTTTTGTAAAATAAACTCTATAAGTTACGGAATATGGTAGATTTTTGTTTGAAATAAAGATGTATAAATAAATTTTCTAATATATGTACGTAGTAACTAAACACCATTAATAGAAGTGGATAAATTAATGCCCCATTTCATAGTTTATTTTGTAAAATATTTTGCTTCGTTTGTGTTTAGGTATTAAATGAATGTTTATATTTAGGTATTAATAATTTTCAATTTTATAAAAATGTTTCTATGCATTTTCCGTAATTTGCACAATGTTAAAGGAATATGACAATTTTATTATTTTTATGGATTAAGTTTGTAATTTCATTAATTATTGTTCGATAGTTACACTAAATATTAGTTACCTTGGATATGGTGTGCCATCAGGACCAGGACAATCTGTGTCTTGAAGTGCATCTCCCCACGCATATTTCAGTTTAGGTCCACAGTCACCCACTACACATACTGCCACTGTCGCCTGGAAAACAAAATTAAAGCCTAAACTGAAAAGTACAGAAAATATAATATAAAATATAAATTTCTCAAAAATCAACAAAATATATTTATTACAAAATAATCTTAAAATTGTAGGTCTTCCTACAAAAAAATATCAATAACTTGACACGATAGTATCAGTAACATAGGTACAGTTTGACTTAGAAGAACGATTATAAGATATATATCTTTTCAACTTTCCGGTGTATTCTGCATATGGAAGGGAGCAGAGGGTACCTAGCGTAAGACACTTCGTTCCCCATTTTTCGCTGAATTCAGCATTGTGTGTTGATTGACGGATCCCAACACCGCGCTTTTGCCTTGCAAGATATTAATATATTATTAAATAATAATTCATTCCCTGAAGTGGAAATCGAACGCACAACCGTTGCGTTACAAAAATATGTTTGTGCCTCTGCTCCAAGACAGCCTCAAAGTATAACAATTTTACTTTTTTCGGTTTGAAAAGATAGAAAGCAATGTACGACCAAGTAGGTGGTTAAAGCCACATATAATGCAATATTACAAGAATGGACAAAATATTGTAGAACATTTTTGTTATCAGTTACTTTAAAATTATTAGGTATTCTCTGCCTGTTACAAAATAATACAAAAAAAAAACAAAATAACAAAACAAAAAAAAACTAGTAACAAAATATTATTTATAATGTATTATGTTAATAGTTAGAAAAAAGTTTGTTATCCACGATTCTTATATTTTGGAGACATTGCGTGTTTACCGGCGGAACCCAATGTCGCCATTTGTCTTCCCGTACAGGGTAAATAATAATAATGTAATAACCCCGTAGATTTAAAAATTTAAGTAAAACTACAACACGCACGTGTCACTAGTCAGTCGTATCGTATCATACATACGCCATAATTTTAACTGAATTTAAGTAATAATAATTTAGATATTAAAAGAGGTATACATGTTATAAATTTATATTCTGCTTTGTCTATCTTATGTGTAAAATCTCTATAGTAATCCACTCTACATTTGTCTTATTTGCTTTGGCAGCTGAACAGATCAAACAAAAAAAAACGCTTCCGCTTAGTTTATCATGATTCATATCTAATATCTATTTAACGGTATACTGATAACGAGATTATCTTGAGTTTAAATTAATATTACAGAGGCAATACAATAAGTGTGTTTTTGTAGTGCGTAAGAAATTTACTATCTTTGTGTGTCTTTATTGTTTCGTTCGCTTTCCAGATTGAGCGTAAAATTATCGATCATAATCAATTTAAATAATAGTAAAAGTAAAATAAATGCTATAAAATTCGTATTAAATTAGCAACTTTTGCTTAGAAGTTGAAGTTTTGATTTATATGCGCATATGTATATACATATTTTAAAAAATTAGAGACTCTCCTCATTATAATTATGGTCACCAACTATTTTTACCCCATATTGCATGGTCTAGTTTTACCTTTTTTGAGATATAAGCCATACTAAAGATTTTTCTCTAAATATCACATTTGGACAATAAGATTTATTTTGGGAGTTCCTTGTATTCTCTGATAGGTAGTATATGACCAATTGTAGTTAATTTTTATTACAAAGGTTACAAAGATTCAAAACTTAAAAATGTTGCCTCAAATCTGTATCCTTTTATGTAAAAAAAATGATCGAATGTTTTAAAAGCATCCTCCTCACTTTCTCCTCTTTCATTTGATACCAATTATGTGTTATTTTAACTATTACTTTTAAGATTTAACCAAAATTTTATGAAATTCTATCATCTGTATATCTATCGATTTATTTATCTATTTATATTATTTTAACTTCAGTTCACACACGCAGGGTAGACAGAAGGAACCTTATATTAAGACACTCCGATCCCGAATTCTGCAGAAACATAATACGAGCACGTGATACATATGAGTATTTACGTTGAAAGTATTTTTTAAAAACTCAGCATTAAGCATAAAGTTTTACAGTTCAACATACAGTACAAACTTTAATTATTGTTATTACTATATTAATTATTTATCAGACCGGCAGATTTTGCCACTCAAGGACCACATAAGAGTAGGTGCGGTTAGTGACGCCTGACAAGTTTCGGCACGGTCGACGGTTTGGTCATTTTTTAGCCGAAATCGAAACTACAACTCAAAACTGTGCTTTTTGGCCGAAACTGGCGGAAGCCGAACCCAACTTTTCAGTTGGTCACTAATTATAATTCTCATAGTATAATAGTGACTCAAATAGAAAGTATGGAATATATTATATAGTAGGCAAACTTACATACTTGTAATAAAATAATTACGAATCGGTGTTTGTACATGAAATATATGTAAGAAAAAGTGTTATAAGTGGCATAACATAACGTATTAGAACCAATAACAATGATTTTTAAGATTTTCGCCTGTTTGTCTGTACGTTTGTTCACTAATCTCAGAAACGACTTTACTGATTTAATTTTCGTTTTCACTGTTGTAGTAAAGCAAGCTTCTCTTAACATTTAGTGTTTGTTTTATTTCAATCAGTTTATAAATAAAATGTTATACCATTTAAAAAAACTGTTAGACAAAATTGCTACCTTACTTTTCAAAATAGGTATTTATATTGTTATTAAAAATATATTATTATTAGATAACGAAAATAACGGAGATTAGTAAATTAATAATGATGTAAAGTTCAGGCGAGCGAAGCCGCGAGCGGGTCACTAATCGCGACGTAATAATACGACGCATAGCGTTCATAGTATATTGTCCATTTACCAAGAAATCACACTTTACCAAATATTTATTAAGTATTATGATAAGACATCAGACAAAACTAACCTGCTATGAATATTTAAAAATAACTACATCAATAGTATACAGTAATATGCGATTGGATTATGGGCTTGGCGTGACAACACTCCGTTCCCGACTTTCCTTCCAATTTATGAGGTTTAGTGGCGACTTGAACGTCCTTTATCTACTTACCAGAGTGAGAAAATGAAAAAAAAATGTAATTTTCCACAACGCAGCGGCTCCATTTTATATAATTGTGGATAGGTAATATATTACTATTTATTATGACTATAAAATGAGCGTACAGAGGGAACACTATAACGTGTCACTAGGTTGCCTCTACCTCATTGTATATATACTAATGTGATTTCTTTTTATTTTCACAATTATAAAACATATCGATTTTGTTTAAATAAGACTGTTTTACTAACATTTTTTATAGATTCATAACTGTTAAGTATATCTATGCCACAGATAATTAACGCAAACTTCTACATAAGTACATTAAATAATAGGATCAACTCTTAAAACGTTTTAATAACAGTAATTTTAAAGTTAAATATTGAAAGTCCAATCTCTTGTAAGAATAGCCTGAAGTGTAAACAAAACAATAAAGCATTGATACCTACTTGATAGTCACGCGAAAAGCAATCGTGAACAAGACCAGGCGGAATGTGTGCCGCGGCCTAATAACATAGTTCTGTCTAACTAAGTTTCCACGCCCGAAACAATGGGTACCTGTCCTTACTGCACTATCTAATATAACCGGTCCTAGGCTTCCGTGCTAAAACGTGCAAAAGCTTCGTGGAGATACTATAAGAGCTTAGATTATAAGAACACAATTTCTTCTAAAATAAAATACAACAGATAAATCTTGTTTTAACAATTGTGAATTCATCTTCAAATTACAAACCATCAAAAAAATGTTTTTTTTTCTAAAATCTAAATTATGAATGAATAAATGAATTATTCACTCAAAATTATTATAATTTAATTGTAAAAAATACACATATTAATACTGCGGAAAGAAAAAAGTAATAAAAAATATACATATCAATATTGCGGAAAGAAAAAGAGTAAGCTAGTGATGCGCAATGAATCGTAAAGGCCCTCAAGAAGAAAGTGCCAGTGTCGTTTTCTGGGTCAAGTGTATGTGACATGTCATTGAACTGTTAGAAACTCGGATGGGTGTCAAGTGTATACAATTAAATTTTGTGTGTTTACGACCTCACCTTGTGATTGCTATTGTTTTGCTTTCTAAATCTATTAAATTTTATTATATATTTTAACCTTAACATTTATTATAGTCACGTATAATTTTATTTACTTAACATTTCGTCAGAGGCTTATTATGGCGTAGTTAAATTGTTTTAGAGTCTGGCTTAGTTTATATATTGGCGATGTCTCTTTAAAACAGATATTATTTTATGGGTAAAAATTTCTAAACAGAATTAATATCTATGGATTGGAGGGAACCGGATAAGGAAGTCATTTATCTCTAAGTAAAATGCAAAGCGTTGAAGGTGAGCAAAGATAATAAAAACAATTATTAAGATTTTATTTAGCACATAACATCTATTAGCGATTATAAGTATGATGAGTGAATGCAATAGTTAAATCTGAAGACTTTCTAAACAAAGGAAGATTATAATAAATATTAAAACAGTTGTAGTATAAGAAACTAATTATGTAATTTCCCGTCAACAATAGTGGGAATTGCTTGCGCAATGAATTGACAAGAGGATTACGATCTCATTACTATTCCTGTATCAAAGTCTCTACTGAGTAGAGTAATAGTTATGTACAAAAGTGAAAATAGTACAAAGAAAAAGCAGCGAAAGTGTCCAGCGGTCTCTGATGTCCATTGTATGGATGGCACGTTTAGGGCGACATTTTTGGTCTTCGGATTCCACAGAATAAGATAACTGCGTCATGATAACGGATTTTACGATATTTGCTAAGCAAATTTAGCGCATATGCGGTTTGTGATGACGTTTTAGTCATTCCTTTAGAATATGTAAATTATATGTAAATTTTATTTCCGGTTAAAATAAGCGGTATTTTTTGATTAAAAACTTGAAATAGCAACAGTTAATAACAAGAGTTAACTCGTATTTTGCACAGGGATAGCACTGTAAAATGCATAAATATTTGATTTCTTGACGTGTTAGTTTTTACTTTGTGAGTCTATAAAAAACATATACATATTATAGAATATAAAAGAAACATACATTTTATTACTTTGTTTATTTATTTACAATTTAAAAAAAAACAATAAAGTTAAGGATCCTTCTTAAATTTACTGTAAGCTTATTAGACTGTAAAAAGATTACTACATAAAAAATCATATATTTAAGGAATTTAAAACAATAATTAACGGAATTTACCAGAACACCAGTTTAGAAATCGCGCCACGATTTTAATACTAAGACGATTAAAGTACATTCTTTTTTGGCTAGATTATCTGCGAGATGCAATTTCATGATTGGCAAGTAATAGTATCTACAGAGTCACGGTCAGTAACCTTTGACTAATGACACGTTAATGCTTAGACAGAGAGGAACGCGTGTATAACAGTAAACTGATGATAACTCCACCCGCAGTTTCATACCTTTTTTCCTATCTCCCTGAACCGTTCGATCCAAATGCATAGCCAATGAGTCAGTCAACCATATAGTAGAAGCTAGATGGTGAATTAAAATTTTATAGACATTCCATATAGTAACCAAAACAATTTATATAATTATGATAAGATTAAATTTTTTTGAAAAAAAACAGTTTCTGCTACGTTTTAAATATTATTATATAATTTGTATAATCAATGAACTAAATAGTTATACAAACATAACTTATTGATTATAATTATTATATAAACATATAATAATTATAATAAATAAAAATGTAACTTTTATGTAATAGATATGACATAAAAAATATAACTTATCTATTTTTACTTAAATTTCAATAAATTTAGAAGATATGACTGTTTCAGTAAACATGAATAAACTGTGAGACAGTTAAAAAAAATGTTTTATCGAGTAAATTTACAAAAAAGTAAATACGTTAAAATTTAAAGTTCAAACAAAAATCATTATTATTTTAAAACATAATGAGGATATTTAAAATGATATCTTAATAAATAAAAATGTACAATAAAAAATTAATTTAAATTTTAAAACAGTGTAAGAATAAAAGTTATCATACAACAAATAAATTATATTGATTTAATCTTACAAAAACTTTTATGACGATACTTACCAAATAAAAATAGACTAATGAACTTTTCAGGCACATTTTGTATATTAAACAGTTATAATTACACTAAAGAAACAATTTATTAACGCGGCACACTTTTATATGCAAAAATTTGTCCTAATGTGAAAATGATACATTCGCGTTAATGGAAGGGCGTGCGGTCGGCGCACTGCCCGTGCAGACAACAAGTGGTGTTCAATGTTCATTATAACGGGAGTTCGGCCGGGAGTACTGAGTGCGGGCGCGGGCGCCTACTTTGCGGTAACCAATCTCTCTTATAAGAAATTCAAAATTAGCGCCATCTATTCAAGTATGACGTTGACGTTTCTGTACCACGATACCGGTTTTTGACTTGACGTTTAGCCTTTGCCTACGGTAAAGTGACAGCTTTCAACTTGAAATTAACATTAGTCTTTGACATAAAAGAAGCGAAACAACATGGCCGCTTGGCTCGGTGACAGCGGCTTTTCAAAAATTGATACACAAAACAATTTAGATAGTTTACTAGGTGACAATTTTCATTTAAATTGCAATATTAACTCTAAGTCGCCCGATATATCTCTTAGAGATTACCCCGAATCTAATTGCGTCGAAAAACTCTTGGACAGTGTGACGTCGGATATCAAAGTAACTCCCAAGGACAAATCTACGGATTCTCGAATTGAAATAGTATCGTAAGTTTAATTACATACACTATATGTATGTGATGATATTTTCTTTGCTGTCATAAGAAGCTTCTATCATGCGCGAAAACTACTCCGATTCTTAAGCGATCAGCTGTTTGTCAACATAATCACATTTCTCTTTCATACTTATGAAATGTTATATTTGTGATCCTTATCCCTCGAATTCATTTTTGGGCATTCTATTTTGGTACATTACCATCACGATGCGGTTTGAATATCCTAATTTTGTGTTCTCTAATGACTTGGATACATTCTTAAGTAATGATTAGAAGGTAACTGATACCTTTCTACTAAAGTTCGTAAATGGATTGGTGTTGTATTTAAATATTAATTATAATTGAGAATTTAGCCATTATCATGTTACACTTCATAATAAACTAGTCACTTATTTACAAATAGATCTTATTACCACTAAGCTTTATTAATATTGCATGGTCAAATTTTATAACATAATATAATTTTTTGGTAATAAATTGCTTTGTAGAAGTGACAATGAAAGATTGCCTGATGTACCAAAGTCAAATATTGGACTACCAAAATCAGTCATGGATAAAAACAAAAGGAGAGTGGAGGACAATAGTGCTAGATACAAATGTGAATATGAAGGCTGTGAAAGAACATATAGTACAGTGGGGAATTTACGAACCCACATGAAAACACATAAAGGTAACCTATTTGTTATTTTTGAGGCTATTTAACTAGACCTGACAGTTATGAGCTTGTTTTCTCGGTGGGCCATATTATTTTGATTTCCTCACTCTGGTAAGAAGACAGGATATTTAGTTCTGCTACTCAGCATACAATCTTATGAAAATAGAATATGAGCATAGCATAGCAGCAGTATAGATATTATATCCTTTTCTGATATTAGGTTCCTTCGTTATATGGTTTTTTTAATTAAATATACAGAGATAAACAGTTTTTTTTAATGTTTTGCTAAATATTAGTACTTTGTTGATTGAATCAAATCTTTTTAGTGGTACCTCTATTATAATATTTACTGTTCATTCTTATCTCATGAGCTAAGATAATCTTTAGTGTTATATAGTAAAGATAAATTACTTCTAAATCAAGTTTTTAAACTAAATAGGTATAATATTAGTAATACATTTGTCTATTTTAAACGAAATTATTAAAATATAATACTTAAAATTGTTATCACATTAAAAATAAATTGCTGTGTTGACTTGTGGAACTAAGTCGCCGCCCTTTGCCTCATTAGCAGAGCCGATTTCATTACTCCAAGTGGAAATCTCTAGAAAATGAAAATTATTAATTTTCCCAAATAAATGTCACTACAATAACTATTTTGTGTCCAGTTATGTGATGTTCTATAAATAATTAAAGTAAGAAGAATGTTTTGATAATTTTTTAAAATATGATTTCTATTATTTACAGGTGAATACAGATTTGTATGTCCAATGCAAACATGTAACAAAGCATTTCTAACGTCATACAGTTTAAAAATACATGTGCGGGCACACACTAAGGCAAAGCCTTTTGCGTGTAATATGGGGAATTGTAATCGAGCATTTAATACTCTATACAGGTAAGAAATGATTGTACATTTTTTTTATTTCAAGCTGTATCCCGCTTATAGCAGGGCAGTAACAGGGAATCTAGTGTTCACTCTTTTCTCTTTATCAGAGCAATGGAATAACAATAATTAATTCCTCCTTAGTGAAAATCAAACCCATAACGATAACAAAGACCTACATAATTAGACATAGTTATTATGTAAATAATCAATTAATTTGGGATGATAGTGATATCATTATTGATTTGATAAGTTTTTCCTGTTAAATTATCTATGAATTGCCATAAAACTCCTGTTAATAAACTGTTGCTTATATGGAAAATAAATATTTAATATTAAATATTTGAAAATATTGCTATAAATATTTAAAAATATAAAAATTTTGTTATAACTACTCATTACCGATAACAAGGCAGAGCGCGGCGTTGAGTTCCGCCACTAAGCAAACAATGCTCCGAGAATTCGGGGAAAAAAAACGTTACAGAAAGTGAGAAATGAAAGTGTCTTACAGGAGACGGAGTGTTTTACACTAGGTTACCAGGTTCCTTGTGCCTTCCCTGCTGTATGTTTAATACAGCAATATATTAAACCTGGTAATTGTATTATGAAATATTTTTTTTGTCCAAGTGCATAAAAAATTTAGCACACAGCACTACTGATTTCTGATTATGATGTCAAAGTTTATTAGATCTTTCGATTAAGATCAAGGAACATCATTTATTTGTTTATTTTTTATAATGTTATACTTGTAAAATTATCATAAGAATTTAAGAATAATTCAAAGCCAAACTGTTACTATGTTATTCATCTATAATAATAACATTAAAATATATATATCGCACCTTTAGAATTATAGTGACCTAATCAAAAAAAACCATGATTTTGAGTTTTTGTCAGAAATTGATTTTGTTCCCCACTTTCCACCTCCAAAGGCCGGCGGAAGGTGGGGAACCAAGTTTCTTAATTCTAAGTTCCCTCTGCCTACCCTGCTGTTTATAGCGTCGTTTTAGGTCTTCGTTTTAGGTCAATTGCTGACAAAAACTCATTATCATGGTTTTTTTAATTAGGTCACTATAATTACTAACTATACATTCTAAAGGTGCGATATACATATATAAAAGCTCATAAAGCTATTATTAGTAGCTCTCATTTTTTAGACATACAGTCTCTAAAACTGTGAAAGAACTTTTTACTCGATTTTTTTTTGTACAATTTGAATTAACGACCTAATGAATTAGTCGCAAAAGATTACGTAAAATATAAACTGTTTCTTCCAAAAGAATTCCTATATTATTTACAAAATGTTAATGATACAGAAATAGAAGTAACAACTTTTGCGTTGACACTTCGTTTACTTCGTTTAATTTGTATTTTAATTTTTATAATAATTCATCGTGGCCCCGGTGGCTGAAGGGTGTGAGTCTAAACGCGACCTTTGTGGGCTTAATTCCCACTCGGAGGATATATTTAATGTTTTATATCACCGTTCTAATAACAAATTGAGTTCTGCCACTTAACACACAATACGGCGTACGGCGAAAAGTGTGGAACTTAAGTGTCATAAAAAAAAATACAACAAATTTATTAGTAAGACTAATTATGTATTTTGTCATTTACCTGTTTACATATGTAAAAAAAAACCTATTTTACAATCTTCGTATTTAATTTTTTATTTCATTTTAAACTACGTCTTATTTTCATACAATGAATAAAATACCATATTATAAACCGTTAACCAAGTGATAAAATATTAGCCTCTCGTTGTTTACATAATATTATATTAAGAAACCTGCCGCCCACACGAGTCACGGTACTCCAAGGTACTTCAATTCAGTTTTTTTTTCATTCATACATCGATGGCGCAATACATTATTACTCTTTTAGAAAATTACTAAAGAAACGTGTCTAAGTAACTTCATAATTTATTTGCGTTTGGAGTGTTGCCAATCCGTACTTTTCATAGTAATACGTATTTCTTAGGTTATTTTGATACATGATTTTAAAGTTCAAGTGTTTACCAATACGGTTTGTTTTTAAATAACATAATATGAGATGATGATGTGAAAATTTTCCAGAAGTACTTTTCGAGTCACGTCCTATTATTATTATTCCATTTTGAAACTGTGTTTTGAAAATATTTTTGTTCTACTTATTTATAACGAAGTTTTATTTCAATCGGTCTAATGCCATTATGATACTACTACTTTTAAGCTTAGCCCGGTGATTATAAGTGAGATAGATAAAAATACTGGTAAATTTACTGGTAATTCTGTTAATAAGAATAAATAAAAAACAATAATAGAGGCCGTCGTGGCCCAGAGGCACAAGGGTGTGACTGTAACGCAACGGTTGAAATATTAATTAAAATTTATATTTCCATATCTTCGCTCTGGTGTGGAGGTAAGGCGCGGTGTTGCATTGATTTCGACTTAGAAGCTTATTGAAAACGATTTTCGGTGCTCCAAGAGACTAGACCTGAATTCAATGTGATAAAGAGATTAACTTAGTTACACGGATCATCTCATATAGTTCCTGCGGCATCATCTTGCCTCAACATAAACTTTTTCATTACATATGCTTGTTTAAAGCAAATTTAATTGCAACTTACAAC
>DWAE01000342.1:0-16712 GCA_018237945.1 Heliconius sapho
CCACAACCAGTCGGTTTAACAGTCACACTTCGTGCCGCTGCGCCACGACTGGCCTCAAATACATCGATTTGTGATATTTCTTATTTTATCCTTACTATAAGACTATAAGATTATAATCATAAGTAAATTGTAATTCCTTAATAATACGTCAAGAGTATATAAAATTAAAGTTGCCGTTTCAAGTTGGCTCACATTTTTTTATAAGGCCCATCAAAATGCGGATGCTGCGTCCAGGCCTAGTACTTTACCGTGCAGGAAAAACATGACACGACGATGAATAAAAGATATTATTGTAAAAAAATCACAAATTCAATTGTTAAAGGTTCATTTCTATAGTATTCTATCTTGCGAGTCCGCCGTGTCTCTAAATATTTCTCATACATTAATCATATAACGTGAAGAATTTAGACTTCATGGGCCTTATTCGTTTCGGATTTGAATTGACACTATAAGTTACCACTCGAGCTCGTGGAATTGCAAATTGTTGTCACGTATAAATCAATGTAAGCAGAAGCTTAACAAATACATGTGATATAAGTCTCTCGATGGTAAAATTGTGTTATATATTGTTATATGCTGTTTTTGTGCTGTATAACGGCCGTCATGGCGTAGAGGTGCAATCGACTGTAAGCACAATGGTTGTATTTTCAAATCCACTTAGGGGACTGACTTATTTAATGCTTTCGTTTGTTTTGAACTATTTGATTTGACGGATTAGTCGCGTATATATAGTATTATACATTTTTGGAATCCCGAAGTTTTGAACACTTTTCGCAGTGGTAGTTGTAGCAGTAGTCCGTGGTCGCGATAGACAGTTGTCAGTTGACATAATTATTATATCAAATTACCGCCAACGATGTCTTAATTGCCTCGTATACTACTCTGGTTTCTGGCAGAATGAGCTAACCTTATCTTATAGTAAACGAGGCAAATAAATAAAATAAAATGTGTAACAATCCTAAAAATTAAAGAATTTATAATACAACAATTGTCGATTCAATCACAACATTACCTTCAATATGTCAGTTTGTAGTAGTTTAACAAGATAAGAGACCTTATTTTCCTATTATATAAACTTTTCTATTATAAAAATGAAACATACGAAACATAACATATTAATCTATATACTTGCTTAATAATTAAAGAATATAAAAACATTGTAATAGTAATACATCCTGATATTTGTAATCAGTACTAAATATTGGTCATTATTTGTAAATGTATTGTTACGTACGCCAGGTGCTCGAGACACGCGATTGCAGTTGCTGATTGGAAAGGAAAAAAATATAATTATACAATTGATTTATTATGATATAAAAAACACAGTATATATGCTATAGAATTAAAAATAGCGTTGTTTATTTAAATGTAGATTACGGCTTCGATTCACTCAGATGTACAAACTTTACAGGGGTTAATATATTACTCTTTAATAAAATTTCACTTTAAATGAAACCACAGACTCAACTACTCTATAAAAAGCCTAATACAAATAAAAAATAATTATTTTTCCCAAAAATGAAACAATATTTTTTTCAAACCAAATAAATAATAAAGTTATCGTTGTAAAATAAAACGACATGTGTCAAGAACGACGCACGCAGACATAAACCTAACAAAGGAAAACCGCCGCATACGCCTCATTCCGAAATCGAGTCGTAGGTATTGGCGCAAAATCCAAAATTGTTTACCCTTTAGTAGTATTTTTGTAGTAGTATATGTTTAGGTTATTGGTATATATGCGTAACTGCGTCACACGAAATACAGGTATGGATAAATATCGTAAAATGAAAAAAAATCCTAAATAAAATAAATCTTAACTGTTGAGATATCTTCATTAATTTCTTTAGGTTTAAAATATTTACATATAGGGTAAGATACTATTTCCGTAAACGAAGCGCTGACGCTTCCTGTATAAGTATAATTTGAATATATCCATAATAGATGCTAAACCGTTATATAAAGCATATTATTTTAAGCATAATTTATTAAATTATTTCCTTACTTTGTTCACATAAATATACATGTTAATAAAGGACGCTAATCCATCACTTTCCGCGTCATTATTGGACTATTGCGTGGCGTGTGACGTGTGGCGAGCAAGGAAATAAAAATACTTTAGTCCCCCAAGAAGGAATCGAACCTAAAACCGTTGTGTTTAGAGGCAGACGCAGACGCACGGCACAAAAACGGATAGATATACTTAGTATATAGGCAAATGAAAAATAAATATTTATATTTCACTTATATACGTACAATACCCTCCTTTATAAAGCAATTTGGCAACATTGATTGATAAATTGGTGATATAAATAATTTCCAACCAAATAAATATGTATGAAGACGAATAAAAAAACGAACTAATCTGAGAGTAGATGATCGCTCTGACGTTATCAGTGGCGGTACGATGAAATAAATTCTAAAGTCACGTTTACAATGAAATCCAGTTCTATATTTAAAATATATGTATTTATAATTTTAAGTAAATTTTTTGCTTTTTGAGCAAATTATACTATTACCTGACGTTCCCATCTTTTTCTACACCTGTCTATGATACATACAGGTGTAGGAAAAGATGGGGCCGGATGGTCCGCGCCCACCCCAAAATAGTCTTGTCCAGAAATTTTATTAATAAAAATTTCACCCTCAAAAGAAAATTCATGAAAATGGAAGCTTTTTTGAAGGTTCGTAGTGCAGTGGAACAGCGTCTGACTGTAAACGCAACTGTTGTCTATTCGATCTCGCTTGGGGAAATGATTATAATTATTTTCATTTACCCTCTCTGATAGACGAAGGCGTTGAATTCTGCCACTCAAACCGCAACGTCTGGAAAATACAGCAAAAAGTGGCAAACGGAGTCTTTTAACATTAAGTTGCTTATGCAGAAAAATCGTATAAAAAATCATTAGAAAAAATAAAATTTCCTCGTTTATGTTTCAATATAAATATACCTTATTCTACTTTATGTGATTGTCACAGTATAGAAGACGTGTGGGTGTTGGTGACTTCTATATCATTCAATATAAAACTTGTATTCTATTGATACTAACAACGAGCCGCCACATTCGAGGTGTCATATTAGTAAAAGCGACTTAAAATATATTCAAATGATTTTGTACTCTAATTTATAGCAGTAAAAGCACAATTTTGTTTGGTAAAATAATATAAAGTTTATCAATTGCTCTGTCATTTAGTCAGTCAGGATTTGAAGTAAGTGAAATGTAATAAATGATAATCTTGCCTTTTTAATGTTTGCTTTACATTATGCTAAGCTTAGTAGTGATCTCGTTAATGATCGAGGTCATAGATTCAATTTTTTAATAGTTAAATAATTTGCTACTACTTTTAATATGAAATTCAAAAGTAAAGAATAGACATAACAAGATTGTCCTATAATAACTTGTATCTTAAAAAAATCTTACGTTTTTAGGTACTTTGAGTTCATTTAATTTTCGTAAATTATTACTTAGGGAACATAATTCAATTTAAGTAATCAATTTCATAAATCAATAAATTGATTTGATGATCTTGGACATGCTAACCGGTGTAACCTAACGCCGCCTTATACTCATACATAATTTTGTATCATGATACAAACATTTCTCCCAGGTTCCCAACCACAATCACCCCATCAAGTAGAAAGTGTTATTATTATTCTATGTTGGCATCAATTAACACATATACCAAGCTAATTCAGTTATCTTTAGGATTTCAAATGGGATCCTGATGAGACCGATACGTCGCACAATCAATCACTCCTTATCGCGCTGATTAAATTATTTGACTGATGTGTTATATAAAAGTACAAATAATTATATATTATTTATATGTAATGATTAAATGAAATTTATAGAATGATTGAAAATTGTCAAAACGGCATTATAATGATATAGATATGTTGTGGTCGTAATTATTACTGTTTACCACGGTTATGTTAAATAAAATTGATATTAAAAGTTAAATAGTATGTTATAACTTATTATGTGCTGTCTTCCAATAATCAGAGATCAAATGATAAGTATCTACTATTAAATACTTATCTTTTGATCTCTGATTATTATATATTCTCTATAGAATAGACTAATGTATAAATATTTTTTACATTTTTAAAATATCATTTTACACCAAGGATAAGGAGAACAATATTTTTAGAAAACATTTGAAAATTAAGAGGCCAGTCGTGGCGCAGATACACAAGCGTGCAGCTTAAACGTAGAAGGCTGTGTGTTTGATTTCCACTCGAGGAAATGAAATATTTAAAATTTTAATTTTTTCTGGTAACGAGGCAGAGCCGCGGCGTTAAGTTCTGCCACTCAAAATGCAATGCATGTTGAGAGAATGAAAAATTTTACTCCAACGTTTTTAACCGCCAACCGTTAAGAAACGATCAAAAACCGTTTCTTAACGTCTAGCGAGTTTACTAAAAATATAATATATATATACACTTACTCGATAAAATGTAGGTGATATATATAAAGATAAAAAAAAAAGTTTCATGACTTATTCATATATTCACAATTTAAATATTTTGCTACGTATTTTGTTTCATATATTCCAATCTAAAAAAAAATGGAATGCATTTTTCATTTACATTTTATTCATTTGAAGGTAAAAAATGTGCAAAATGAAACGTGTTAACGAACTCGCTAATATGGCACCTCAGTCTTATCCAGGTATAGTGGTGAATTTAAATGAGCCTTATCAGTTCACATGGACCGCAATCACGCTCTGATTGGGAAAGGTGCGACAGTTTTTATAGTGTTTTTTTAATCTTTTGAGGTAAAAACATGTTCATTTTTTGTTTAAATTTTATATAAAATATTATGAAGATACCTAAAATCATTTGGTAAAATTTTGTGGATACGTTATTATTCCAAATGTTAAGCTAATCCAATTTTTTTTTATTTGAAATAAAAAAAAAATAAACAAATAAAGTTTATTAAGTGGATTTGGCGAAAATATTTACATATCTAAATCTTGACAATATAATAAATAGTTTCATATTTTAACTCATTTGAAAAACTTGACTGATAAATTAAATTTCTTCGAGCAATATCGAAGAAACGTACAAGAAATTTAAGACCAAATCTTCGATCAAATACCTATAGATAGAAGTATTCCAGCAACGCCTTGATGATCTTAGAAAAAAAAATTATAGTAGCCGATTAATTCTCCACGTATAAAACTCGTGCATCAGGCGTCTTACAGGGCTGGTCATAACACCGCTATCACAAGATATATGAGGGTCCAATTAATATGCACGATGTCTTGGATTCGGCCGACAGAAAATTGATTAATCGAACGCTCTATAATTGGGATAGGGTAATTAATTAGAGAGTATTGTATCGGATAAGGGTTTTACGTATTAACGAGAGCGTCTCGTCGACATCTATGTTGTTTGGGAGTAACAAATTAGTTTTTTATGATGTTCCATAGCTGTTGTTTTACAGGTTGAGCTAATATCTTTCATGTTTACAGTATCATTTCGTTTGTCTAATTATCTGTTTTTTTTTAAATACATTAAAGAATAAAATTAAATATATAATTGGGAAATTCATTTTTATTGACGATTTAGTATCCATGTACTTCAAGGTGCGTCAAATAGAATTAATCTTATACAAATAATAACAATCCTAACTAACACAATGGATATTTAAAAATGTCCAAAGATCAAACACATTAACTTATCTTCATTAAAGTACACCTTGATCTCGAGAATAAGTCCTAACGAGCAATACCGAAACCTAATAGGTCCTGCACGCACGTTACGGGATCAATTTATTTAGTTAAATTAAGCGAGGCGCATCGCATTTGCATTCAATTTCCATAACGCGGTGCAGGCGTATCAGTTGGCGATACGTCACTGTAGCGACGAGATACGGCTGTGAGTCGTGATCGAACACCAGCCAATGATATTATATGGATTTTGTTTTCAAATTTAATAGCTGTTCTGTGTCTTAACGGAATTAGTTGAGATTTTATGGCAGCAAGTATAATTAGGTGCGATGTGCTTAACGCACGCTATATCTTGAGTAGTCATTTATTCTTCGACTCAATTTGGATGAAAGGTGGAGAGTAGTGAACTTTTTTACCACTTGTTGAAGTATTCAATTGAAGATATGATAAATTAGGTATACGTCCAAAGCATCTCCAGATTTTTTTTCTAAATTTAAAATTAAACTTTTTAATGAAACTCAAATAAATCATCGATTAACTCTGTTAATAATGACACAAAAGTTATGGCAAAAATTTGAAACGTATCGATTTTTTATCTCAACTGCAAAAATGTATCGCCTGTTCATTATCTGCGCATGAGGCGACCAGTTTTTTCCACTGTGATTTATCCAACGGAAATTGTCAGACAACTAATGGCTCTTTGTTTATTGATTTATATATTGCAATATTCGGTAGCGGAGAAGGTTGGAATTATGGTTCTTTTTTTTGCACCGCTGATTGAGCCACTGGGTTCTAACCCGACCGTAATAAAAATATTGTTATGATCATCAATAAAGTTCTTCAAGACTGCTTGTTTGACGCGAAATATGTAATTAACGGTTTTTTTACTCACCTCGGTGGGTGGAATAGCGAATATTGAATGGGAGGGAACGATCATAGAGTCAAAATTGGATTACACATCGGATACTTTATTATGAATCTCATTATAGTGATACAGGAAATAAGAAGTCATTAAAACCCAAAATATTCTAATAATTAAAAGATATGATTTGAGCAGGTATATTGATTAAAGATAAAATATACATAGAAAACATTAAGAGAAATTAGTTTTATCATCATAGTTATCTTTTCAAACATCTATGCGAGTCGATTTTTTGGCAAATATGTAATTTTATTGCAAAAAAAACTGATTGCGATCGAGTGTTTTATATAATTAGCCGATCCAAATGTATGTTTAATTCATTTGGAAACTGCCTAAACTAAGTATAAATTATATATATTTAATTCCTAATCATTGCTATTTATTTAAATAGTAAGTCGGCTTATTTAATACTTAGTACATTAATATTATCCGTTTGAGTTTAATTTAAAGAGAGAAGTAATAATACATATAGAGAATTTAGTAAGAAAAATTGAAATTTACACACAAAAACAATTACATTAATTAATAATAATAATAAAAAATTATTACAAACATATATTTATAATTTATTTCATAGAAAATTAATACATACGCCTGCACTACGCTACGCTACTTAAGAGTGTCAATTTTTGTTAATTTAATTTCTATTAACCCTATATATTAGCTAAGAACCCCTGGCCATAAGCCCAACTCGCACTTGATGGTTTTTGTTTAATATACAAAAACTTACAAATACTTTTACAAAATTAAGGTCTTGATGAAACACATAATGATTACGAGAAGCCGCAGTAAATGACGATATGGTTTATTCAATTACAAATGTGGGACATCTATTGTATCTTTCACGGTACATTAAAGCTGAATTTAGTGATGATTTGGAGAAAGAACTGGATAATATTAGACACGGTTACACTAATGCTACTGACTGTCATTGTTTTAAAGGTTCCATTAAACTCGTCTTTTTAGATTCTTCCATAACTTTAATACATTTTAAGATAAAATTTAAATATTTTGAATGTCTTTTTTCTATATCAAAAATATGAACATGGTATAATTTAATCTATTTATAATCTGTAACTATCTGTGTTTGTACACAATATCTTTCTAAGTATTCAACCTACGACTTACTTTATGCACAATAAATTAAATTCCATTGGACTACTACAGTCATCACAAATACACTCAAACATTATTTAGATAATATGTAAAGATAGTGTTGCCTTCAATAATGCACTCACCAAAGTGAACTCGCGATAGACACGCCACTAAAGCGTTCATTATAAATTCATTTGCACGCTCCGTCCAATGTGCACCGTCATGACTTTGATTATATTGGAGATGATGATTATTAGCCGTTTTATTGTCTTCCAACATTGATTTTGTTTTCTTTTTCTGGTCATTACCATCGGGTGCTATGGTTGTACCTTTATTGCTATATGGATCCTTTATTTTTGTAAGCTTTACGTGATTAGATCTTGATGACAAGTATTTTTTTAATAACTCGGTTGAATTAAAATTGAATTGTTTTCCTCGTGTTCCTCATTAATATAATTTTCTAAATAAGTATTATTTAATTAAATTTGATGTAAATTCGCTGAACACGGAATAAGGCATTGATGACATTTTAGCTGTTAATTATCAAACATATTTAGAAAAAATATAAAATAATGAAAATAATATTTTAAAGTGTTTAAATATATGGCAACACATGATTAATAGATTTTTTTTTTTACAGGAAAAGCCCCACAAATGCAGCCTCTGCTCCAAATCGTTTCCAACGCCAGGAGACTTAAAATCTCACATGTACGTGCACAGTGGATCCTGGCCCTACAAATGCCATATCTGCTCAAGAGGCTTCTCGAAACACACAAATTTGAAAAATCATCTATTTTTACATACTGGTATGTTTAATATTTTTACTCTCTTTTTATTTTGTTATAAACATTTACAAATATATAAATTTAAATCATCTAGGTAAAATTTTACATATACGAATAATTTAATTTTTAATTCAAGTGGTGAACAATAAACTTCACTAGTTTTTGTACTTACATATATAAAATTTTTTCATTATCTTCGCTAAGCTCCTTCCACTATTTGGCATGAGCCTCTCCTAATAGAGTTGGATTTTAATTGTTGTTTTTTATTGCATAAATGACTAAATGCAAAGCAAAGGACGGCGTTGAGTTCCGCTACTCAACACGCAATGCCTCCTCAACTCAGCGGAATGCTATGTGCGAGATACAGCGTGAAGCTGATTTATCATTTTTATTTTATAAATTACTAACATCAGTTTGTTTTGTTACAGCCAAACATCAACGCAACAGCGCCAGAGATGCAACTTGAAACCGTTTAAAAAAATATTTTGAATTATAAAAAAAATCTTTAAAGACTTGGAAGTATAAAAAGTGTGATATTAGATATTAATTAATTATAAGTGTTAAATTATTCAGATAGCTATATTTTATTTAAATTTCTAAGATAGATACTAAATTGAACTTATTATTAGGACTGTTTCCACATCAATTATTGAAACTCAGTTAATTAATGATTAAAAGTCATAATACTCCAAATCGATACATAGACATCACTAATTTTGCATAATTTTATAATTTTCCTTCATTTATTTAGATCAGATGTTCACAGCACTAGCTTCTTATCAATTAATGTATATTAAAAATCAAATTAATGATTAAATTCGTTATCCTATATATTTTTTTTTGTAAATAAGCGTTTCCCGCCTTCTTAGAATTAACTTAAAATTATATTATAAGCTAAATACTACAATCATGTAGCTGTTCTATACAATTGCTCCCATATGGGGCATATTATTATTTAAGACAAACATACAAAATGTATGTACTTATATATAGTGATGTATTATCCGTCCAAACTGAATTCAAAAAGCGAATTATTAAATTATGAAACATATTTATATATTTAATTTTAAGAATATTCTTGAATAAGCAATTAAATTTTATCAAAAGATAACTTTGTTTTATTATATATTTGAGTTAACATTAAAATGAAGTATTTTATACATTTTTCATTTATAATCATCAAACAATGAAATATAAACAACTATGAGAAGAATTTATAATCAGTAAACTGTTTAAAATATTACTTTGTTACTGAATAAACATAATATTTTTGCAGTAAACTTAATTTAACCTTTAATATTTTTTATATGGTATTACAAATTTTAAGAAACTATTTTACATCGTACCTTATCTAGTTACTCGACGGTTGGTTTTCTGGCGCGGGTCAAAGAATGCTAAAGAGCATCCATAGCAGATGAGTAAAATAATTGAAAGTGTGAATGACTAGCACTCCTGTAGCCTGCGCTCACCAAGACTAGTACCGACAGCGCCGAGAGTTTGGATGCTGCGTTAAAATTGCACCAAGTCCAAGTCTTTTTGCAACATAAAAGGCACAATTCCGCTCACTCAGTTCATCTTATCAGCCAACAGAATTAGAAATATCTTTATATTAATACATAATCATTGCCCTGAGCGAAAATAGAACCCATAATTATCACGCGCTATCTTACAACCACTCTATTAATCCTCGTAAAAAGATTAAAAAGCGTAGAAATTTTACAACTAATTAAAAAACCTATATTTATCACATAAAATAAATAGTCAGCAACCATATATTTATAGGGTACAAGAACTGTAGGACGCCTACAGTACACGCGACTTGCACCACATTTGCATAATACAACTTCAGTTGCCAGTATTAAGTCTTAATTGTTCACTTGCGCATGCGTTGGGCATTTTAAGCATCGCACGGTTTATTCTTAGTACGATTTTAAATTACTTTATCTTGGGGTAAACGGTAGTTGTAAAGGAAGCATTGATTTATTTGTTTACTTAATAAACAAAAAAACTGCTCATCTTGTAGAATGCTTCTAACCTAATATAATAAATGATTGTCACTCATCCACTTCCATTGCTTGGATGAAAGAGATCTCTTATAAAGATTGTGCTAGACTTTTGTAAGCTAAATATTTTTGAATGTTTCTTCTTATGTATTTTAGTACAATAAAGAATATTGTATATAAATCCGAATGTTCGTAAGGATGGATGGATGGATGGACGCTTCATGCTAACAACATAAATAAGTTGTAACAAGCGTATAAAAATTTCGACGTAGCTTGATGAGAACGTATGGCTTAGTGGTGAGAGCGCCTGGTCGGTTTCCAGGAGGCGTGGGTTCGAGTCCCGCTATTTTCAATTTTTTATACATTTCCTACATAAATATTTTTATTTCCCAAGTATGGAATAACACTTTAAATATTTTAAAAATAAGTAATAAAAGTTTTCAAGATAAGATTTGTTTTGAAGCTTTTTTCTAATCTGATACAAAAAAATACGTTTAAAATAAAAGAAAAGAATTTTTATAAATGAAATCGCATGTATGTAATGACATAAAAATTGAATACCTGCTGCTACGAACCCTTTCTCAGGAAGACAATCTAACCGCCACCCTTACAACTTCCTTTCCGTTATAAACGTATTTCTTATTGGATTATAAACATAAACAACCGCCGACCTACATACATAAATACATATATAAAATGAAAAATTCAAATGATATCTAAAAGTTATGTACAAGTATAACTTTTAGATAGAAAATGATAACAGGTGTATAAGGTATTCAATATTGAACTTCGTTAACAAATATAAAGTGAGAAACTTCACATTTGTATTTTTGATAGGTTAGTCATTTACCGAGCGTTCTTTTATAAATTTCATTAAATTTTTGTTTTTAAGTTTTTTTAAATATTGTTGAAAGGATGAGGCACAGATTCGAATCCCGCTAAGTTTGTTATTTTTTCAGCTTCACGATGTATCCCACATGTAGCAGTTGAAAGGGAGCCTTTTGTTAAGACATTCCGCCCAACACTTTCCGCTAAATTATTGAGTAGCGATAAAATGTTAAATATTTAATTTCCTCGAGAGGAAATCGAAATCATAACCGGTCACGTTTACAGTCACACGCCTTTACTCCTTGCCACTAGCTATGTTAGCTTTACAAATGTTAAAAATATTATTATGTTTTCCAGTATTCATAATATTATCTATTTTGGCAAAAATATATTAATTTATAACAATCAGTAATTAAGCTGAAGTGCCAGAACGCAGATTTTTTGTAATATAATTTTAAGATAAATAGCACTTCAGAAATATAATTTTATTATTTTAAACATCACACGATTATTTTTGCATTATTTCAATCAATATATGTAATATTTTATTCTCGATTTGCATATTAAATTAATTGCATATATTAAATGTAAGAAGCGACGTTCAGCTCATTAAGCTAATATATTTCTTGCAACATAAAATAGGCACAAAGTTATAATTTCGACACATTACGCAGCCCATAGCCGCGGCGCCTTATTTTCTTCTCAGATAGAGAAAATGATAATCATTAATTCCACTGAGTGAATATCAAACCCACTACTTCCTATAAACCTAAAGTAACCCACATGCCCAATATCACCTTTCTGCACTGCGTAGATTCGACTGTGCGTTGTCTTTAGAGACTCCAGTAACAGAGGAGTTTCTTTTTATATATTTGTATATAGATTATACACGGTGTGAACGGAAGTCGGCAAAAATAGACACAGAAAGATATATTTATTGATAATCAAACTAATTAGATAGGTCCTCGTGTGATTGTACTGATGATATACTTAAATTGATCTTGTAATTAAAATTGAACTCGTTTTTCACAAATTTTGCTTTTATAAGTAAAATTTTAATTAGCTTATTTTATTTAGAAATTATATTAAATTACGATCTATATATCTGTTATTACAGCAACTTTATGGTTCTCCTTCGTTTGATGTTGATTATTTATATCGGTTTCTTAATTATTCAACATTATTGGCTTGAGAGGAGAATTTCTTTGAAAATCAATATTAATTAGTGAATTAATGGCGTTATGTGATGGTAAAAGATTAGATAATTTAGATAAAATTTGAAATGTTCGCTGATCATTGCTACAAAACAGATAAATCTTGCATTTTTCTAACGTCATGATTTTAATACATGTTATACTTCTTCGGCACCTACATATTTTTGTCCATATTTCTCCTGAACAGCTGAATAAATGTTAGTTAAATAGCTGTAGGTGGCAGTCGACGTATACTGTGATAGACCAACTAAATTATGAGAAAGCAGCAAATTAAAATGATTTTATAAAAATGAAACTTTATTGAAGTTGAATTGAAGAGTATCATGAAAATGAATTACATCACCACAGAAGATACTACAACTTATAAGTATACCCACTCATATACCACTGTTATTTTAGTAAAAGTATACGATTAACCAAAAAAGCCATCCCACATAATAGATAATAGCATATTGTATAACAATGTAATTGTTCATGAAGGCTTTCGCTTAAATATACGCTTAAACATTAATAATATTATATCGATCACGGCCTTATGATTAATATAATTCACAAAGTGATTTACCTCTATTTATTTTTATATGAATACAGGATGTTCAAAACAATATATTTATTTAATCAACATATTTATTTCAACATCTAAATCAACATATAAAAATACTTATTCATAAGTGTGTAATAACACTTTAACAATGTTAAAAAACGTATAAAATTTTAAACGTAAAATTTGAACCCCATTTCTTGGACGATTTTCAGGAGGCGTTGGCTTAAATCTCGCTGTGTTATTTTTTACACATTTTCAAAAAAAAACATTTACCCGTATATATAATTTGTTTTACTAAATAATTTCGCAAATTATTGAAAATTGATTGTGGCTCAGTAAAAAACAGTTCTTGTATAGTTAATTCAACTAAATTATATTTGTTTTCAATATCGAACCTATGGAAGTAAATTAATACTGACAATATTAAGGCTACTATAATAGAAGATAAAGATGAAAAAATATAAGTTATATACTTATGTCATGTTTTATCAATAAATATACCGTCAAGTCGAAATTACTTAACAACTCGTTTAATATTAAATCCTTAAATATGTAGATACAATTATTTGAGCATTCTATAGCCACATTTGTATATTTTATATTCCTGATAATTGACTAGAACCAATATAACTTTATTATATCACCTGTAAACTAAACAGCTTTATACAGGCCGAATCGGCGCAGGCGCATCGTTCTCGACATTATAAATCTTTATAAAACAATTATATTGTATGCTGGGTGGTCTGATGGGACCACCAAAACTTATCTATAGTAATAACAAAATTGTTGACAGCGTTGCCTGTACGGTAACTAAAATAATGAATTGACATAAATAATTTAAGAGATCAATTATTTTTTTAAAATTCATACAAAACTGATGCCTGAACTGAATTTTGATTGAATTGTACTTTGTTACTAACAAGTAGCCCCCGTCACCGTTTGCTTGGGAATAGGCTTTACCAAATTCAAAACCATCCCAAAATTGGGCAAACACTAAGCCACATCGATACGACTACTTAAATTTACAATGATTTTCATTTGACAATAAAATTGCCTGCCATACTAACAATTTAACTTTTCTAAAAGGAAATATTTCTTACAAATTTATAGTTATTCAGCAGATGATCCAGATCTTCAATTTGTATTGGTCAATGGAAAATGCTCATCATGCTCAACAATTTAAGAACCTATTAAGAACCACTAGTCTTTTGGGTTAACTGGACTAACTAGACTTTAAATCATGCCATGCTTCATTATGTCTGAGTTTTAACCAAATCTGTTCCATAGTTCAGAAGATGTGTATAGACGAACAAACACACAGATAATACTAAAAATAATTTATTAATTTTATACTAGGACAGATTTTGAAGGTATATGCAATTAAAAAAAAAGGTTCGAGTCAGCTGTCCACCTAAGTTTTGTGCTTAGATCAAATTATAATAGGGATTACGTTAAGGTGTCATAAGTAACATTTTATAATTTTCGATTTCCATCAAATTTACTGTCATCTGTTATATTAAGTTATCTCTAAATGTCACTCATAAGTGCGGGAGTTACTTAATAAAATAAATTTGAATAACAACCTATTATTGTAACTTAAAAGGATAGCTTCCTCGATTTATTCGTGGATAAAATTTAATATATATATTATTTTTATTTATTTATTATTTTTTTAAATTAAAATATCACTTACTGCTAAATTTATTTAGTATTTCTTTGTGTCCTGTACAAAAAGAAATACTAACATTTGGAAATCTTTTCATATATATTCATACTTTCATTTCTACAAGCGTACCATCACAAATTCTTAATACGCTTAAACCGAATGATCTCATTCCACTTTTTGCACCTATCGGACAATCAGAGCCGTATTGCATTCGAAATCGAACTGTACACAAAAAGCTCGATTAAACTAACAATTTAAATCACCGAGAGCGCATAATGCCATAGATCGCCACAGGAGTAAATGTACCAACTTACATACACACCATATATTAAAGAACTATGTTTACTATACATATATATGTAGCCAAAGCTCATTCCACGCTGGTATTCGAGTCTATAGAGTAACAAAAAAAATCCAATAAATCTATACTAAAATAAACTAGTTGTTTGGATCAATATGGAGTGTTGTTCGGAACAAACTGCTTTGTCATAGGCGTAATCGAGGTGGGACGGTGGCTTTGTACAGCCGTCATCGACTTTTTATATTCATATCTGATGGTGCTCCCATTTCGATGATCAAAAAAAATGATGCCTTGGCACAGTCGTTCATACTACACCTTATTGGTTATTCCGAACGTAATGAGAATAGCTATATATCAATGTAGATCGATCACAATTGCTAGTTTTAATGAAATTGGTATAATATTTATTAAGAAAACGTATAAAAATTTTAACATAGCAGTATTTACACACGCGCCTCTTTGAAAACCGTCTAAACCGCAATCCCGCTACGTTCACTGAACGTATGGCATAGTTGGTCAGAGCGCTTGGAAGGTCTTCAAAGAGGCATGGGTTCAAATCATGCTACGTTAATTTTTTTATACGTTTTCTTAATAAATGTTTTTCTTTCCTAAATGTAAGAGCACACAAAATTTGGCATATTTTTTAAAACTAAATATTACTAAATATGTGCTGTTTTATTTATATATACTCAAGATCAAATTTTTTTTTTATGGAAAAGGACAAATATAGATTTAATATATTCTCTTAGGGACATAAACTTAATACCATAAATTCTTCAATCAAGAAACACAAGTGTTAATTATATCGATTTGATTTAAAATCGATTCACATTGAAGTAGGGTTTAATCGAGAAACTTACGATCGCTGCTTGAATTAATCGGTAATTGTGTATAAATCATCGATTCTCGATTGAACAAAGCGGTACGGGTGCGAAGTGCAAATTTATCGCCGTATAATACCGAGATGGCGTGTTTAGCGTACATAACTCCGAATGGTACTAACTTAAGTTACGAAGGTAACTTATTCAATGCGATGGAATTTTAGACCTTTTACTTATGGCATATGGAAAAGAATAAATATTTAAACTATGCTATGTTATTATTTTTGATATATTCGTATTGTAATTATCTTTAAACGTGCTTAATAAATGAAACACTAAATATTTTTTTAGATAAATATTTGGAGCTTCCATTGAATAAATAAAGCCTAAGAAATTGTCGTTGAAAACCTTGGGCAAGCCCAATTTACGTATAAAATATGAAAATATGACTATATAAATGATTCCCATGTATGTTGGGTAAATCTATGTTTTAGCAGTGAAAAAAAGTCATTAAATATAAAGAAGTCTTTGCCTCAAAAATTTTTGAATTCGAAAAGACATAAATAACATAAAACATTTCATAAATGAAGATGTCAAATTGATACTAAAAATGTATACATATTTTATAAAGATTTCATTAAAAAACTAGAACATAAGGTGTGATAGAAACTATTAGAAAATTACAAACGAACAGATAGACAATTCTAGGGGGCGTGTTTATTTCAAAATCGATATATCTCAACAACCGTTACACGTAGCTGTGAAACTAATATAAAAACTCTTAATTAAGGAAGCCGAGCAGATTAAACTGTTCAGAAATATTTTTAATTTATTTTTAGACAACACATTCTTTCACA
>DWAE01000343.1:0-16710 GCA_018237945.1 Heliconius sapho
CCATACGTTCTCGCCAAGCTACGTCGAAATTCTTATACGCTTGTTACAACTTATGACGTAAACGTATAACGTTTTCTAATTAAGTATAATAATTCATTTTTCCAAATGAGAATCGAACTCACAATCGTCTTGTATACAGTCAGACGCTGTGCCATTGCGCAAATTGAAAAAGAATAAAAGAAAAATATAATGATTATAAGAAAGACTTTAATATCCTTCCATCCCTCGATAATTCTATAAAAATACAATTCTCTTTAACGGTTCCCTTATACATTGTTTGATCGTTACTGAGATTCACATAATCGTTGTAGGCAATGGTTTGTGAACCTTTCAGATATAAAATAGAACGTTGAACCTATTGGGAAACTTGAGCGTATATCTGTTTGAAGATTCCAAAATGTTTTATAAGAAACATTATCAATTCTAGTATTTAGATTGATCCACAAAATGATATTACTGAGGTTTCAATAAAATATGACAATTTAAAGGTTGATAATATCATAATTGAACAAACATTATTTTTATTAATGTTTTCGTATCATTACATAATACGAAACGAAATAGGTTCTCATCGATAAGCCATAATCGGACATTCTGCGCTACGGCTTTTGATGTTATTTCCTCTAATTAAAGACATTTGAAAGGCATGCACATGTATAATGTGTACATATAATAAAATATATATTTGAGATCAAGCATGTGGAGCCGTGAGCATAACATAGTAAACGTCGAAATATAATATATTTAAGAGACAACCCACCGAGACTGTAACAATTTATATATATTTAAAGTTAACAAATTTAAGTTTGCGGGTATATTACACTTATTTTGTATGAAATGAACTACAAACATAAGTTTGTAATTACTTGTCATTATATTTTCTGTATATCTTTGAGTTTTTACTTTTCGGTTTACTTAATTTGTTTTGTAAGATCTTACTTACTTCGTAGTAAATTTCGTAGCTGTAGGTCTACGGGAAATATACTACAGGTTTTAACAAATCAATAGAAATCTTTTGACTTCGTTGTGCCCCAAGGATCTCAGCGCAATGAGAAGTAAAATGGTCTTGACAAACGAACAGACGGACAACAAAGTAATGCTATAAGATTTTCGTTTTTTTCCTTTAGAGGTACAGAACCCTAAAAATGGATTAACTATTTAGTTTTGCTAGCAAAAATGTATATTTTATTTATTTAATAGGAAAATGTTTAGTTATATCACATTTTCAGGTAAATTGCATACAGCAGACAATTTACACTCAAGTCACCTACTTTCACTTTCATGCCACTTTGTTTCATTTCTTTTTTTCAACTGTTATTTTGTCACTCTTTTTTTGACGTTTTTTATTCTATGAAAATACCTTTTATGTCGCTCCACAACTTCCCATATCTGTCAGTGCTAGTCCCATAATAATCGGTTTAGCTGTTCCAGAGCTTAACCCGCATAAACAGGAAGACAGACAGATAATATGTTAAATAAACAATTTATTTGTGTTTTGGTATCGTGTAATTAACTATATGCAATTGCAAAAAAACGCAGTTATGTTGATATCACAGACAGATCCATGAATTTTATTTATATATATAAAAATAGGTGAACAGTAATTTAAGTTTTTTTTCAGCTTTATGCTATATGTAATATTCCGCATATAGCAGAGTAGGCAGAGGGCCGTTAACGCTCCTGAAGCTCCTCTGGTGTTGCACGAGGTCATGGGCGGCGGTGATCACGCTCTTTCACGTAATCCGTACGCTTGTTTGCCTTGTCCTTTTTCTATAATAAAAGAGAATCTGGTGTTAAGACACCGCGGAACTGAATGTCACTCCTTGCCTTGTTACCAAAGCGAAGAAATAAAGCTGAGTTTACGCGGGAAGAACAACGCGTCCACTTTAAATTTATATAACTTTTTTATTTATGAACCGATTGTAGTAAAACAAGCCCCATATGTAAGCCCGTTAAGGGAGGCTTGCCAGAATCCAATAGTGAATACCGCATTAAGCCAGTTAAGCTGATTCGGAGATTAGCGTGCGTAGATAAACAGACATAATTTTTAAAATCATTGTTTTGGGTTCTATTACCACAATAAAGGTCCCCAATAATATTGTTTCTTGTATATCTTCTATGTACAGACACAGGTCCGTTACGATTTTCTTATAAATATGTATACAATGTACTTTATAAGCATTCCAGCTTTTTTTGGTAACGACAATGAATGACTCAGAACGGAAAATTAGTAAACCCGATTTCCGCTGTTAGTTCTACTTACATTTTTACTCTTGTTAACCAAAGAAAGGACATTTTTGCCCAAAAACTTTAATAGTGTCAGGTGTTTCTCTTAAGCTCGTAGACTACACGTAGACACAGCAGTTCATAATTAGGTGGGTGGGTGATAGCGATAAAAACTAATGAAGCGACCTCCAGCAATAAAAGACATCCGTGCCGTTACGCGCAATCCCGTTTATATCTTATTCGTGACGTTAATATTCTTTGATGTTTTCGTCTGAGAACGGGGAAAGTTTTGGATTTTTTTGTATAGTTTTTTCTTAGTTTATAGTGAAAATTTTAATGATTGCGTAGTGGGAGTTCATTATTTTGAATTTTGCATCGATTGTATGATAGATAAAGCAAAATTGAAAATATTTTCATTTTCTCGATGTAGTAACAAGGCAAATCGCGGCGTTACTTCCCGCCACGTACACACAATGCCTCGTATTTTAGGAGGACCCTTCCATTACCAGGTTCCCGAGTTCCCTCTGCTAACCGACTTTGTGCGGGAACGTGAAGCTAAATAGTTAAAATGTATGTTGAAATTTTTAATTTCCTTGAGCGAATTGTTGCGAGCGTAGTGGGTTCGATTTCCATTCGAATAAATAAAGTATGTAATATTTTCGCTCTGGTATCGAAACAAAGCGCGGCGTTGATTTCCGCTACACATAATGCCCCCTGAATTCGGCGGAAAGTGAGGAGCGGGGTATCTTTCTTTATATTAGGCTCCCTCTGCCTGCCCTGCTACACGCGCTACAAAAAAATAATAAATTATACTTAGAACTAATACATGCTATTATTATTATTTTTTTCTTTTGTGTTTATTATGGGATGGTCGGAGGAAACTTTCATATCGCTTTTAATGGAAGTGCTTTTTACCTAACATGACAAATGTTACATTATTTACATTCTGCTTTATTATTTGTTGTCAAGCATTAATATAGTTAGCAAGGACATTCTTTAAATAGATTTCTTATATGCCAAGAAATATGTTTATATACTTATTTAATTAATATATTTAAGAAGACATGAAAAAAAAATACTTTGTTGAGGCCAATCGTGAAGCATGTGCATGAGCACGCAACAGGTTGAAGGTTCTAATCCCACTCCAGAAAATATTTAATATTCTTATTTCTTCGCTCTGGTGTCGAGACAAAGCGAGGCGTTGTGCTCTATAACTCAACACGCAATCTGAAAATGGGGAACGGTATGTTTTAACACTAGGTGCCCTTTGCCTACATTTCTGTGTGCGGGATACAGCGAGAAACTAACAAAAGAAGTTAAATGTATGGTAATGAAGGCACCTGTTCTTATCATTATCTTAGCACGTCAGATCACGTCCGGCGATGATGTTGCGGGGTCAAAGATTAGGAGATCAAATAAACTCTAATGGGCTTATCAGTTACGTGGGCGGCTTGGTTATAGGACTTGCTTATTTATTGTCTGTCCACCCTTGCACTATCCACTTATATGTATGTATTTGTATATTATTCGCAGGGATTTCTTAATAAAACATATTTGTAGTTTGGTATAGAGAAGGGAATGTTGTGTTTTCGGTTCCTATTTTCATTTAGTGTAGATATTTTAGGTAGTGATGGTGCTTTGTCGAATCACACTAGGAGTTTATATGTAATGTTGTTGTGGAAAATTGGGTCGCGCGTGAAGGACACTAGGTCCTCTCTGTTTACAACGATGATATAGCGTAAAGTTTACAATCTTAATATTTTTTTTTGTCCAATCTAAAATTACAAATGAAATCTGTAACAATAGCATAGGTATATAAATAAATGAAATAAATCAACTTCACGCTGTATCCCGCACACAGCAGAGTAGGCAGAGGGAACCTAGTTACTTACGACATTTCGTTTCCCACTTGTGCCTATTTTTTGGGGCATGGCGTGTTGAGTAATGGAACTTAACTTTCGGTTTTTGCTTTGGTATCAGAGCGAAAAATTAAAATATTAATAATAGTAATTCATTGGATCAAACCCACAATTATCGCGTTACAGTCACACACTTGTGCCCCTGGGCCACGAAGACCTCAGATATACGAGATACCTAAGATATACGTATTATTACGTAGATATACGTAACTGACACTGTGATAACGATTATCATACGTCAAATAAAATATATAAAACATTTATAGAAACAGAAAAATGAGTAACCAACGAAATAAAATCCTAGAACAAGTGATATTGAAAACACAATCAAGTATGTATGTAAATCTAATTTCACAAAAAAAACAATATATTGAAGTAAAACTCATTACTATTTATCTTTGGTGCCGGTTAATTAAACGCTTGGATGTTTTGAATAAATATTGCGGTAGTGGCGGCGCGGCACGTCGCGTCGTCTCTAACAAATAGCGGGAGTGACTGTTGCATACCATATTATTATTTTCCTTTGTATTTTCATATATTCTTGCTTACTTAAACTAATTTATTTATGTGGTTCTTTTTAATTAGTTGATTTCATAGTAAGTTGTTTTTTTTATTTATTTCTTTTTTTAAAATTGTCCTAATTGAGGCCGTCGTGGCGCAGCGGTAATTTAACTGTAAAAGTGACGATTGTAGTATAAAAGTCTTTCTATTGAAAAATGAGAAGGGTTTCAAGAGGCACAGGTTTAAAGCCCGCCACATTAAAAATTTTATAAGTTTTCTAGTAAAATATTCATTTTTTTCTATACAAATGTATATTTAATGTATGTATGTATGTGATATGTATTGTATATATAGGTTTTATATATATATTTAGTTATTTTTTATTTTTATTTATTTTTCAGAATAATAGATTTGTCTAGTAGCTGAAAACACATTTTTTTAATCAGAAACTATCAAAACACCACAAAATAATTCAAATAATAGACTAGGTTGTATAAAAATTCAAGCACTTCCTAACATCGATATGCGAAGTTACGGATCACTGATCGCTATTCTTAAAGGTGTAGAATATTATATACAGCGAGCACTGCGCGTGAACGCTTCATAACGTATTTTTGTAGGGTTGCCCCTTTTTGTACCAAAGTAAAATAAAAAATATTAAAGTGATATTTTTTTTCTAATTCATTTTGTGGCTTTTACATTTTTTTGGCAAGCTGAAAATTAATATATTTTTAAAATAAATTTAAAAAATATTAATTTTAAGGCATGATATTTTCCTTAGGTACCTTAGTTACCTACCTTAGTTTTAAAATATTTTGTTTCGTTTTCCGCCTAGGTAAATCTTAAAACATTGAGTGTTGAGCAGCGGAACGTCATGCTTTATCTTGTTACAAGCAAAGTAAGTAAATGAAAATAATTCATTTTCCCAGAGTAGGAATTGAATACAAAACCATAACATATATACAATCAACGTGTTCTGCTGCGCCACGGTGTTATCAATATTAATAGCACATTTTTACAATATATAATTTTTACAATACATTTCTAACCATGCATGTTGTTATATTTTACTTATGACAGTCTTCCAGTCCCATAATGTGATAATATAAATCATAAATGAAAACGTTGACAGCCCTGTAAAAGATAATACTCCCGAGGTATGACCGAGGACTTATTTTTCTCGTGTCGCTTTCATAAGATACATATAAAACTATAAATCCAGGTCAGAATATTATTGTATAAATCAGCTTGTGTTGAAATGACCTATAAGCTAATTTTATGAGAAAATATGACTTGTATGCTATATATATTAAACACGATGGTTGGGGGTTTTATGCTCCAGGCAATGTTTTTTTAATATTCTTGTTTATTTTGCTTAAGTTACATTGTCTTTCAGTAGATAGAAGGCAGAACGTGGAGTGACTGAATTCTTTCTGCCTACTCGCAAAATTCTGAGAGCAATACCGGGTTTACTTACATTATATTTCGTGTTTTTAGTTAGAACCAATTAGATGGTTTTGATTATCTATAATTTATTGATAGTAATTGTACAGAGTTTTAGATAGTTTTAATGACCAACTATTAATTATAAATGCATTTGCAAAGTATATTTATTCATAAACCAATCAGATGGGTTTTATCTAGTTTTAACTGATTTTGAATTGAAATAATATTTCATTGGAACAAATTTTGAAAATTAGATGTTTTTCTGGTTGAGATTTAAATAGATAGAAGAGGTCAGCCGTGGCGCAGAAGCGCAAGTGTGTGACTACTACGCTACTGGTTGTGGATTCAATCCCCACTCTAGGAAATAACATATTTAATATTTTCATTTCTTCGCTCTGGTGTCAAGATAAAGCGCGGTGTTGATTTCCGTCACTCACCACGAAATTCCTCCAGAATTTCGTCTGCACACCATGTTGTGCTGCCTTGCAGCGGGATACAGCGTGAATAAAAATTAAATTAAAATAGATGGTATATATAAGGTACAATGTGCGTTCAGGTGACTTTTACAAGTAAAACGCCAGATAAGTCTTGACAGGTCGCATGTGGATTTTATCACTTGCTACGGCGTCTCCTATAAGTATATTAAATATATGTAGGCGAAAGCTCAAGGGTCGTACATATTTTACCTGATTACAAAGATAGTATATGTAATATATTTTTATCAGCCTCACTTTGGCATTTCACTTTCGGCAGAGAACCTAGTGTCAAGACACTCCGTACCCCATTTCCGTCGAATTCTGAAGCGATTGCGTGTTTAGTAGAGAAACGTAACGCCACGCTTTGCCTCGACACCAGAGTAAAAAAAATTAAAATATAAATTGTAATAAATATTTCTGTTCCTCGTGTGGGAATCGACCAGTCGCCACTGCGCCACGACTGCACTCAATTTAGTACATTTTAATTTAATTTTATTTTATTTTATAGTAAAAGTTATTTATGATTTTTCGTATAATATAAGAATCCTTGTGTAATCAACAACAAACAAGGATAGGTTTGACGTTTATTTTTTTAGTAAATTATCTTTAAAAAACGACTTCATAACGACAAATGAAAAATAAAATGAAATCTACAAAGTAAAAGATAATATTTTAATCACTTGAAAATTAAAAAAAATATGATAATACACACTATTTACTGTTTTAATTTTGTAATTTTTTTAAATGAAAATGATGCCCATATTTGACCGAAGCTATTTATTAAATCGATTTTCACATCGAACCGACCACTGTAGTACGATTATATATTTTTTTCTAAACGTGTTTTTGTTATTTTCACTACCTGCCGTCGTGGCAGTAAACGCGGCTGTTGTGGGTTCGATTCTCATTAGGGGGAATGAACTACTTAATATTTTTGTTTTCTTCGCGCTAGTTACGAGGCGAAACGCGGTATTGAGTTCCGCCACTTATCAAGATCTCTCTAAATGCCGCGAAAATTTGGCGGACAATGGGAAAAGAAGTGTCTTCATAGGGAACGGAGTGCTTCAACACTAGGTTCCCACTTTCCCTCTACCTACCTAGCTATGTGCGAGATACAGCGTGAAGCTAAAAAAAACCACAGTAGGTACTTATAAAAATCATAGTCACTAGTATGTTGTTAAATAATAATAATAACTTTTTTCATCACAATTGGTTAAAATATATATTTTTATCATATAAGCGATTATAAGATATCTCTCATATAATTGCCGGCATTCCGATTGGCAACACAATGTGACCGCAGTTCTGTGGATTCAAATCATTATATTACACACGCACGATTTAAAAAGCTTTTGTCATAAAATGTTGGTTTTTTTGGGTTCCGTAACCAAACTGTAAAACGAGAACCCTATTGCAAAGACTGAAGACTCCACTGTCTAACTATTTGTCACAAGGCTGTATGTGCTGCTGCTGTGTATCTCATGAACCGTGATATTTAGACAATTGAAGAAAACTTCAATTGTCTAAATATCTGAGAAAATTCAGATAATATATTTTAGCTGCTGCTATAATAAAAAATACATTAAAATAAATATTTAGAAGGGGCTTCCATACAACAAACGTGATTTTTTTACAGTCTTTATAAATAATATTAAGGAACCCTTCGTGTGTGATTCCAACTCGCACTTGACCGGTCTTCTATCTACATTTCTTATCAATTGTTGCTTAATTCTTTACATCTTGATCCATTATAGATCTATAAAAATATAAATTTATATGTATGAAAGATATTTCTGGTTGATTTTCCTCTTATGAAATGAAGAATGTTAAATGAAGAAATAATAAGAATCAATACCCACTTGATTGAATGAATTATTTTCATTTTCTCGCACTGGTAAAAAGACAGAGGGCGGTGTTTAGTTTTGCCTCTTAAAGTGCAATTTTTGAATATTGTACAGTGCGTGGGGAAGCCTGTCTTAGCAATAGGCTATCTCTTCCCACCGTTGGGATTGCTATATGGATGTAATTACTAATGGTTTGGAATATGCTATGTTTGTTTTAAAAATCAAATAATAAAAAAAAATGCTTAAATCTCTTCATCGTTTTTTTCATCTATTAATTTTTCTTTGAGAAATCTTTTAGTAATTACCTTTTATTATTTAACAGTAACGTAGTAATATAATAATAAGACACTTTACTTTCTCTATAAAATAATTCTTCCATTATTCACTAACTGATAGAAAACGCTTGCAATTATTGTATGTAGGAAGCTGAAATTTGGCGTATAGGTCCTTCGAGAAAAATATGGCAGCACTAAAACAAAGAATTTGAAAAGAAAGAAAAATTACGTTATTCCGTAATCGTCCCGATTATCTACTGCAGGGGTTACCAATCTTTTCTTGGTTCTGACTGGTTGGGAACCAGTGATCTACAGAGATCACTGGTCACCAATCAGAAACATTAAAAAAACCACGTTTTAAACTGTTTCGCAATCTATAACTACAAGATAGGTACATGCTTCTCAAATAAACATTGTTTCTTATATAACAAAAATCTAAAAAGACGGTCTACGTCGTAAAAAACTAACAAAATATATATTAAATTAAGATATAAAAAAGAAACTCGAAAAAACATTTTATATAAGAGAATTGCAAAAAATGTTGTTATTTGAGTAAAATAGTGTGTACGACCTCGCGAAGGCCGCGCGGTCAACGACGTATATAATGGGCTAATTAATATATTAAAGTTCAGTGGCCGTATTAGGACGCACAACAACTATCTACTGTGCGTTAGTATTGTCTTCTATGTATCTATATATGGTTTATTTTGCAATACCTTTTTTAATATTATGCATAATTAGGACCGTATGAGAGGAATAGACAGAGGTTTTATTTTGTGACTTTTTTATTTTTTTTAAATTGTAATACTATCTTTTTTTTTAATTTTACGATTAATTCCGATTACCACAAAAATCTAGTGCCAAGTCACTCTTTTGCTTACTGTCCAGCTTTTCAGCTCTGTGCTTATCCAAAAATGCAAGTATAAGTAGAAAGAAAGGCACCTCGATTAACCATTAAAATAAAGCGTCAGCCTCCCCCGGATGGCATACGTATATGTGCAGGTGATGACAGTGAACGGGTCGAAAAAGGTATGCAGATACCATAGATACCTTTCTCCTTCTCTTACTCTAGCTACCTCGCTAGATCAATACAGTGATCATGTGCTTTGGGTTTTATATGAACATCTTGTTTTTGTGATATTGAGGTCCATTACCCAACACGCAATTTCTATAAGAACAGCATTTAAAGAACCGATTGCGCAAATACTTGTAGAACAAAAAAAACCGGTCATAATAACAGCGGCAATTAGGTCGGATCTCTTCAGAATTCTCATTCGTACAGCTTGTTGGAGTTCAGTTCAGCACTTTAATTGTTACGCGTCGAACGTTGTGGGATGTAAATTTCTCTCTTTCTATATATGGCTATGGATACCTGATTTAAAATCGATAACGCTTAGATAATGGAATCAATTGTAATTATTGTAATTAATCGACATTTATGTGTATCGTTATCTAATTGTTGTTGAATCGATTTAGTTTAAGTGATTTAATTGTTGGACATAGTTTTGGAGACTAATAAGATACTAGAAGACTATTTACATTATTGACATTTAACTAAAACATTAGTTTTTCACGGACTCGTTTCATCAGTTCGTCTTTGAAGCATTTTCTATTTAAAAAAAGAACCACTTACAATATACAGGTACTGTGTAAAGTAAAAATAAAAAAATATGAATATATGAAAAAAAATGTTATAACGTTTAAAAGTTAAAAACAAATCTACATTTATATGTATATATGCACCCTAGTAAAGATTACAGCAAAAGTCACAGGACTTACTAAGTATTAGTAGAGTAGCGGAGTGGAATGCGATTTCTTAGTATTACTGTCGCGATTCCGCTGTAATACTTGCGTCTACTAACATAAGTTAGTATCAAATTGATAAGTCTGTGTAATCCAAGCACTAACTTGTACACAAAAAAAATATCATTTACATTAAATTTAAGTTATATTATAAAGCAGAAAAGTTTGGTTGGTGGAACACGCTTATCTCAAGAACCATTTACTGTTTCGAATTGAAAAATTGTTTTTGTCATGGTTAGTTTAATTATCGAGGAAGGCTATATTCTATGCTACGACCAATATAAGCAACGTAATAATAAAAATGTTGTAAAGAACGATAGGAAAAAATTGTAATCAGACACTGTGTTACTTACAGATTTTACAAACGAGTAGATTGGAAGCGGTATAAAAGAAAAATGAAAACCTTTTAAATATAAAAAAAATACCTTAAGAAAAAATTAAATCCACAACTACGGCGTACTGTCAGATAGTTTCTACAAACATTTGAATTTGTTCCCATACTCTCGTATAGAACGAATAATAGAAACATCATCTTGTATATATTATCTCATTTCTCATCTTCCGTTCCGCAGCATCCCAACGACTTACTTTAAAATAACTCGAGCGAGAATAAAAACACTGAGATAAAATGTTGAAAGCCAACCATTAAATGGTACAGTCCTCTAACCACTTACCGGTTGTTTAAATCTACTTACAGCGATGTTAGCTCTTAGACGCCTTTGCCGTAGCGTGTTAGCTTCGAGTGTCTGGCTCGAAAGGACTACATTTTAGTTATGTTGAGAATAGGCTATGTTTTCAAATATGTTGGACATGTTTCTTACATAAAACATTTATAGGGTAAAGATTTTTTTTATCACGCTGTATTCAGCACAGAGCAGGATAGGCAGAGGGAACCTAGTGTTAAGACACTCTGTTCCTCACTTTCCGCCTAATTCTGGAGGCGTTAGTTGCGGAACTCAATACCGCGCTTTGCCTGGATACCAGAGCGAAGAAACAGAAATATACATTTAAATAAATATTTCATTTCCTCGAGTGGGGATCGAACCCACAAGCAGTCGCTTTTTGAGTCACACATTGTGCCCCTGCGACACGACTGCCCTTTTTATTATTTTTAGAAAACGTATATAAAATTGAAAGGGGTTTCCATTTGTTTTATGGTACTAAGATGTGTTCTATGGTACTAAGGTAGATTCTGATATAAGCCAGCAAGCAACTGCACGCTTTTTTCGGCATAGCAGGGTGGCAGATGGACCCTAGTATTGAGGTACTCCGTTTCCCATGCACCTTCTAATCTTTTTTAGGTATATTGCGTAATGATTGGCGGAACTCAACGCCGAGCTTTGTCTTGTTACCAAAGCTTAAAAAAAAATTAATAATTCCTGTCTGTCTGTCGCGTTAGTAGTCAGACGTCGTGATGCTGCGCTGCAAAAGAATTAAATTTTTCTATCCTGCACATAACAGGAAGGGCAGAGGGGAACCTAGTACTCAAACGCTCCGTTCCTCATTATACTAACGTTCCCGTTTAACAAAATTCTTTAGGCGTTTTGCCTCCTTACCCTTTACCTATCTTAAGATACTCCGTTCCCCATTAAGACATTTCCTCGTTACCAGAGTGAGGAAATGAAATTATTAAATATTTTATTCCTACGAGTGGGAATCCAATTCACAACCGTTGCGTTTTCAGTCGTACGCTTCTGGGGCACAACGGCTTTTTCTACTAAATATCATATGTAAAATAGTAAACGATGTAACACTAACATATGCTTACAATATAAGGTTACGTGATGTCATGAGAAACTACCAAGTAGTTGGGTTTCCTAAGTTTTTTACTATCAGTATGTACATTTTATTATTATTGCTGTACTCGTTTTGGTAATGTTTTCTTAATAGTTTAACACGCAATGGGTTTTTCATAATTTTTATATTCTTATTTTCTTTTTGATAAAGAATAAACCGCTTATGGCGTAGTGTGTTCAATCTGCAAGCGTGAAGCGCTTGAACTATTTATCAGGATAGGCAGAGCGAACCCAGTGTTAAGACACTCCATTCTTCACTTACCGCAGAATCTTTAATACGGAAGAAGGAAGGCGGGACTAAACACCGCGTTTTGTCTCATTATCAGAGTAAAAAAACGAAAATATTAAATAATTAATTCACAATTACAGCCACATACTATGCCACCGCACCACCACGGCCTCGATTTCCACCAAAAAACGTATTATTATTGCCAATTCCTCGCGTTGATAGATAAAGAGCTGACTTGGGTTAGTTACTCTTGTCAAAACGAAGTGATTAAAATGCCGACGGAAAGCGGAGAATGGACACATGACACTACGTTCTCTCTGTTTACATCGCTATATAGCGTAATATAAAAGAAATCTTGTTTATTACAATAAAATGGTATAAGAAGATAATTTTAAAAGCTAGGTTAATATAAAATCATACCGTGGCGTATCATACCAGTATGTATAGGGATAGTAAACCTATATATTTCTACTACAAAGTGTGCATCGTCTTACTAAATGCCTTATAGCATAGAGATAGCACGTAAAATACGTTGCAACCTCAAAATTAATTCTCCTTAATAAATTTAAGCCTTCGGTCTATACTATTAAGGTTAGACGTGACAAATTTAATATTACTGTACGTGAAAACGAAAATTTTCTATGTTAGACTTTATTTGCATGTTAATAAAGTTTTATTCTTCTTGAACAGTAGTATAGATGTGATGATTTAATATTTGTACCAATAAAGACTGTGACACAGTCGATTTTAGAACATAGCATGCCAATTTTCAGTAAGATCAACTTGTTAATATTTTTACGTGATTTTTTTTTTCCGAATAAGACAATGTAAAATATTCAATAATATACAACACTACTGGAGCAAATGCTCCAGTAGTTTTAAAACGAGACCGCTTTAATTGTGTATATGCGTATAACATTTAAAAACATTATTCATACATTAATATGAAGAAAAATATTAATATTGCATGTAAACATTTTAATAAAAAAATGTTTTACCTTTTCTACTGTAGCAATAACTGTTACTACACTCCGTATTTAATGACGGAATTCATCTCGTCCGAACAACATATTATCAGTACTTAGCCTACAATTCACTATTATGTGTATAACAACCTTAACATAAAGTGGGTTATGAAAAGTAAAAGGTTATGTAACCCATTGGAGTCTTTAATGGTTAGAACTAGTTTATAGTTGCAACCTGTTTAGATAAAAAGCGAAAGAGCTTCCTGACATCGTGTTTCATGTTAGAAAAAATATGTCACTGAACATCGATTGAGTTACTATTAACTATAAATAAATTTACTTCACGCTGTATCCCGCATATAGCAGGTCAGGCAGATGTTAGTGTTAAAATAGTGTTAAGGCACTCCGGTCCCCACTTTCCGCCTATCTTTCTTGGTATTGAGTGATGAGTGACGAAATAATATGTTTCACTTTATTTTGTTACTCAAGCGAGGATATGAATTTAACTAAATCCCACAAACGAAAATCGAATACATAATCTTAGCTCTTTAAAATCAGACGCTAAGTCATTGCGCCACTACTGAAAATTTTGTGTCAAAACACTCCGTTCTCAACTTTCCTTTCATTCAGAAGTAACGTAACAAAACTTTTTAAGTAGCAATAACAGAAATAGCTTTTGAATATTCTTCTAGCAGAGATTGAATCTACAGCTATCAAAGTGCAGTTTAAATGCAAAGTTAAATAATTTTATTTAATTGTAAACTGGTAGTCATATGTTATAATACATTGGATATATTAAAAGAAAGTAGGTTAATAAAAACTTATGGCGTACGCAGGTTCAAGTCCCGGTATAATCAATTTTTATACGTTTTCTGGAATATTATTCAGTTCTTATTGTGGAATAATATTTAAATAAAACCTGTGTACAAGTGCAAATAAAGTAAAACAAATTTCATGAAAATGAATGAAAAGTTTAACGAAACAGTACGATAAGAGCACGCTGATTAATGAGGGATTAATGATAAATGAAAAGGTAGAGCAGCTTTAAATTTAAAATTTATTAAATATAATTTTCTTCATATGTACGTAGTGGATTTTACTTCTTATTTCCCTTATGGACTGATGGAAATGGAGAGGTAAATAAAATTATGTATGTATTTTTTAATTTCACGATGTATCTCATAGAAGGTATGCAGAGGAAGCCTGGGAACGTAGTGCTAAGATACTCCGTTCCGTTTAAGACACTTTTGTTCCCCACGAGCGTATTCCGCTTATACCAGAGTGGATAGAGGGAACCTAGTGTTAAGTTACGTTCTAACAATGCGTGTTGACTGGGGGAACTCGACGCTTCTTTTTTCTTTTTCATTACGACGCCTTGTTGCCAGTGAGAGCTCAGACGAGTAAGTGTAAATCAATTAATTCTCCTGAGTAAGAAGCGAACCCACAATAGTCGCGCTTACGGCCAGTGCCCCTACGCCACGACACTCTCTAATAATATGTTATGCTATTTAATTACCGCGCCTCCTGGTCGGTTTCCAAGAGGCGCGGGTTCGAGTCCCGCTACGTTCAAATTTTTATACGTTTTCTAATTAAATATTTATCTTTCCTAAGTATGGATTAACACTTTAAAAATGTTTAAAAAAATATGTTATGCTATTCATACACAGCTCATTATTAGGTATATTACTTATAACAACTTAAATTAAACAAAATTACGTATAAATATTAATATTTATAAATACAAATCTATATATAATATAAAATATTAATATTTATAAAGATAAATAAGGGGGATGAGTTTAAGCCCTTAATTCAAAGGTTATCTTACTTTAGGGGATCCAAAGTAATGTAATTAAGGAACTAGGGTGGTATTGCTTAGATTTGAAGTTAAAATAAGGGTGTGAATTTGCTGTTTAATCTCTATATTGTGTTTTTTTATTTCTTTCAATTTGTGGAGTTTATAAAGTTTTTAGTAATTATAGATATCGCTGAGTGGCAGGACACATCGCGTACGCTATCGTATTAAATAAGTTAAATGAGAATCGTTAAATTCGGGGGACGGAATGACTTAACACTAGGTTCCCTCTGCCTACATTGCTGTTAACGGTGCGGCATACAGCGTGAAGCTGATATGTTAAAGTTTTTTTTTATAATTCCTCTGTGTGTTCCTAAATAGTTTTTACGATGTCTCGTCGAGTCATTGCGTGTTAAGTGCCAAGAACTCAAAGTCGTGTATGTAATTAACTTATAAAATTTTTTATTGTCAAAATTATATTTTTGAATATTTATAATGGAAAAAAAGTCACGTTAAAAGCCAACGCCGAATAAAATAACGTAAAACGGAGCGCAATCGGCAAGCTATTTGTTAGCGGAAATGAATTCGCGCATGAAACTCGGAGGTAACGAGACGACGCGATGATGCGATAATAAATTAATTCTATGTATATAGAAATATATAGCTGATCTTGTTATTGTATTATATTAAGTAAATGTGATGATTGTGGGTTCGATTCTTACTCGAGAGAATGATAGATGATTGAAATTTAGATTACTATTATATCGTGAGGCTGTCGTGGCGCTGGAGTACTAGCGTGCGACTGATAAAGCGACGGTAATGGGTTCAATTTATACTCGGATTAACGAAATATTTAATAGTTTTTTTTACTCGTTCAGGTAACGCGGCAAAGCACGGCATTGAGCTCAGTAAACACGCAATGCCTAATGAACTTTGCGGAAAGTGGAGAACGGAGAGTTGTACCCGTGGGAAAGGGCGTAACGTGGAAAAGTGCGTGACTTAATATTGAGTACCTTCTGCACACCCTGTTGGCAGAGAAAGAGCTGTTAAAGCAAATAACAAGCTTATATTTTAGATATAAGCATAGTGCCTAATGATGAAACTTTCGACGATGAACCCTGAAACCTATATATATGAGTCCCAAACATTTAAGATAAAAGAAAGGATAAGCTCATTTCAAAACGCCAAAAACAAGCAGATATTTTATACAAGAGGAAACGATCAGAATTCAATAAAATTAAAGATTCACATAGCGTTCGGGAAGCTGGGCATAACGTTTAAATGAAGGAGTTGAGCGAATTTAAAGCGAAACTTCTAAAACATTACAAAGAAGAATGCTTCCGAAGTTCACTTTGGTAAGTTCGTTGAAAGTTGCACAAAAAATTTAAAAAAAAAAAATCAGCTTCACGCTGTATCCCGCACACAGCAGGGTAGG
>DWAE01000344.1:0-16694 GCA_018237945.1 Heliconius sapho
CATTCCCATATTATCGAACTTGGCAGCCTTTCACATTTTTGTTTTGGGTGGGATTGATTTATATCTCTAAAAGTCGGTAGAAAGTGATGAGCGGAGTGTCGGAGCAGCCTTAATTCGAGTTTTTGTTAGTAATATCTGATGAGTTCTTCTATTATGATCCTGGCTGCATCAGACCAGCCCAATGATACCATAATATTATATTTTCACCTAATATATGTAAGTAACATTTATTTTCTTAGATTACATAATAAATAAATATATTAAAAGCATGTTAAAAAGTATGACGCCCAAAAAGTGTCATCTTTAGTGTATTTCTTTAATTTCTCGACAGAACCTGCACCCTTTATCATATAAGAGAAAGCTGAATAAACATAATATACTCTCTTACAACGTCTTATATTAAGAAACATTAAATTAACATCGTCTCCCGGTTTTAATTTCTCAATTAATGATTTTATTTCTTGTTGATTATCGACCAACTCGAAGCAGTTATCAGCAATTTACTTGGTGCTAATAAACTTTTATATTGTATACATAAGTTATTTTTGTTATGGAATTCTTTGCAGCTATAACGTTTTTTATTTTCAATTTAATTATAAAATTATTATAAATAAGTTAAATAATTTATTTCATTTGACAAGGTAGGTAAACTTTGAGACATTTTATAGAGCGTTTAGTCGCGGATCTCAACCCCGCGAATCGTCTACTAAATTAGAGAAAATAAAGGAAAATCAAATATGCCGAGTGGGGATTGAACTCACAACTGTCACGGTTGCAAGTTATCATAGTACGGTGGTATATATATTTGACTGTAAACGCAATGGTTGCCATTTCGATTCCGAGTTGAAGCAGTAAGTTTTTTCATGTTTCTCGTTTTGTTAAAACGAAACGGGGCACTGGATCGCACCAATTAGAAATAAAATTTATGGGAACTCTCCTTACTCTGCTGTATAGGAAAAATTTTGAGACTGTTTATAAGCTTAGATATAGGAGAGTAGGCAAAAGAAACCTGGAAATCTAGTGGTAAGACACTCCGTTGCCATTAAAACATTTCCGTTTCCCATTTTCCGCCGAATTCTAGTAGCATTATGTGTTGAGTGACGGGACTCAACACCGCGCTTTGACTCGTTACCAGAGCGAGCAAATTGAAATATAAAATATTTAATTTAATCGTGAGAGAATCGAACCCACAACCTGTCGCGTTTACAGTCGCACGTTTGTACGCCTGCTCCTCAACAGCGTTACTTATTAAGAATACAAGTATATTTTTATTTAATTTGCCTTTACATTTTTCTTTCCTCGATATGGATTTACATTATTCAAAACATACGAGAAATTCGTATATATAAAGTACCTACCGCTCGAAATTTTGACAATTATAAATTCTTTTCTTACCTAATTGGTGTTTATGATGTTTTGTATATTAAATAAAATCAAAGATAACATAACTTTGAAATTTTTGAACAAAATTAATTAAAGAGTAATTTTGCCTTTTAAATTTCGTGAATTATCACGATTCACGATTACAAAAATTTTTTTTTTTGGAAAAAAAATAAAAAATTTACCTACTCGATATTTGATCAGAGTCTTAACATTTTTTTGTTAATATATTTCTACTGATATAAATATTTAAGAATATCAGGAGCAACTTCAGTTTAGAGACCAGTCGTGGCGCAGGGGCACAAGGGTGCGTCTTAACCCGACAAGTTGTAAATTCGATTCCCATTCTATTAAATGAAATATTTAATATTTTAATTTCGTCGCTGTTGCAACGAGGTAAACTGCGGTATTGAGTTCCACCACTTAACATTCAATGGCTCCAGAATCTGTGCAAAGTAGGGAACGCAAGTGTTTCAATTGGAGCGCAGTGTTTATACACTAGTTTTCCAGGTTCCCACTGCCATGTGCTGAATACAACCCGACGGCAAATAAAACTTAAATTAAATCACAAAATTTATATATATATATATATAGGTTTTGTGATTTAACTTAAGTTTTTTTGGCCGTCGGGTTGTAACCAGTATACAATTTTATTAAAATTATAATCTCTACTACAAAAAAAATACTAAAAGCTGAAAATTGCTTTTCGGCTTACACTGATAGAACTCTAAGGGACATCCTAGTACAAACACCAAAGAGTATTGATTCAACGGTGTCAATGAATACCCAACCAATAAGATGCTTCTGTGCCATAATCCCAAGTTTATTATATCGAATTTGTGTAACAGCCCCGGGCATGACAGACTCAAATATAGCTTATGGATTTGTTCCACTTACATTCATTTTTGAACTAACACAATAAATATTTTTATGTATTTACATCTAAAACTCTTTATTTACTGAGTGATTGACTGACAATTCGCCATACGTCATAAAAAACTTTGAAATTTGGCATATATATTTATAGTCCTTGGGGACTGTAGGAGAGCGTTAGGAGTGAAAGAAATCGGTAGTTTTCGCAAATGAAAATTTGTGCGGCTAGTAGACGAATGTATGACCATAATTATTATTTATAATTTTAAAGCTAAAATTATTAGTAAATGAGCCAGTTGTGCTTTTGATTCGTACATGAAATATATTCGTAAATGAAATATTTAACATTTTCATATCCTCGTTCTAGTAATGAGGTAACGCGCAGCATCTAGTTCCGCTAATGCCTCCAAAATTCGGTAGATTTGAAGTGACTTAATGGGAATGGAGTAGTATTTTAACACTAGGTTTCCAATATCTCCTTATATTATGATCGTAGATATATCGTGAAGCTCAACAACAACAAAATAACATTAATCACAAACATTTCAACAGATTGCAAAACGTATATTTAATAGATCTTCAGAAGTGACAAATGCAACACACCCGACTCATCACGGCTCAAGCTATCGAATAGGCAACTAATTTCACAGTCGCGTTGCCCTTTAAAGGCTTTGAATTTGATATTGACGTGTCATGTGGGGTTCCCCTACCTACCTGTGTCTTTAATCATCACTTTTCCAGGTGACAGGACGCCGGGGAAATCCCTAAAATAATGCTGCGGTTTAAAAGATAAAAGGAGAGTTTAATATATATACGTGTATGTACGTAGATTGTAGTGCCATTTTAATTATTATCATTTGTAGGTAGTTTCTTTTTTATAAACCTAGGGGACCAATTTAAAAATAGTGTTTTTTTTTATTTAGGCAGGAAGAGTAAAATATGTAGTTATAATATACATGTATAGCAGCAAGAAGAGAACAAAGAAAAAGAACTGGATAATAAATATGTGATTTTTCTTATGAATTAAAATCCACAATCATCAGTTACAATCAAGCATTTTATTTCCTTTTATTTGTCACACAAAACCACAGCGTAAAATAAAAATTATGAAAGAGTCGGTGCGGCTGTTGTAGGTTCGATTCATATTCGTCTTTTATTCCCAAGAAAACGCGGCGTTAAGCTCCACCATTGGAGAACCAATATCTCAAAAAGAGTAAAAGTAATAGAAAAAGTAAAAGAAAACCATAATTAGTTTAAACTACAACATATTAATAGCAAATTAGGAAACAAAACAAAATCTCATAAGAAATATATAGTCAAATTAACAAAATGTGAAACAAAGGGTGACTAAACAACTCGGAGATTAACCCATCAGCGGGCATCACCTCGTTAGGCCTAAAGACGCTGAAAGGCGACACGCTGAGAAAATACACGATCAAAATAGTTGCCTAATTTTGAATGTTTCAGCTTATTTTGTTGCAATTATGAATACGTGTTTTCTGTAAAAGGGGCATAAGACATTTTTTTTTATTTTTTAAATATGCCGTATTTTTTAGGATAGGTAAAGAGAATCTTTTAAGGAATTACTCTTTTCTCTTTTCTTTTGTGGCGCAGTGGGACAGTGTCTATTGTAAATGGGACGGCCGTGGGTCACCATTCCCGTTAAATGATACTTTAAATGTAAAAATACTTTAAATTATTTTCATTTCTCCGCTCTAGCATACATTCCGGAACCTAACAAGCGAAGTCTCAAAAATTGGGCATAAAGTGAAGAGTAAAATACCTTCACGTGAACCTGCTCCATATTTTACATTACATTTACATTTTCAAAATATTTAAATTTTAATTAATAAAACTGTACGTATTGAGTATTTCGTACAAAAAACTTAAAGGCATTTGTGTCGTAATGAGACAGCGTCCAACTGTAACCGCGATTGTCTTGGATTTGATTGTAATTCCAAGAAACGACTTTATTTAAATTATTTTAATAAGACAAAGCGCAACATCAAGTTCCGCCACTCTTCAATTGATTACTGTTTTGAAAAGTAGGCGAAAATAAGGGCATCAAAATATAAATTAAATCTATACAAAAACGATTTAAACTTGTAGCAGCCACTTAATATCACATCCAAGTGTTACCAGGAATACTTAACATGAAGAGACTAAAATGAAAATATTAAATATTTCAGTTCTTCGAATGGGAATTGAACCCAAAACCTGTCGCGTTTACAGACATACGCCTCTACTCTTGCGCCATGGTTGGTCTTAAATGTTAAATAATTGCAAATTTTTATAAGATTTTGACTTACACCCACATTTTCTAACGACGCATAAATCAGGTCACATTGTGATATATTAACTGCTCATAATGGTGATAATGTTTCAACGCTTTCTAATTTATTTATTTATTACTTACTGGCAAAATTTATTGAAAGTACCACCGGTTTTTTGGTAAGTGCCTGATATTATATTGTGATGCTTGCGGGTTCAACTCAAGTATAAAAGCAAATGATTGGAAGAAATATTGATATATCAGTACAGTACATACAGTATATTTTAATGTCACATTTTTGTTAAGAATACAAAGAGCGCTGTTGAGTTCTATTGCTCAACATGTAATACCTTAAAAATTGGGGAAAAATAGAGAGTAGAAGAGAGTGTCTAAGCACTAGGGTCCCTCTTCCTACCTACTTTCGCGGGATAGCAATTATCTATAAAAAAATAATTAAAACACGACTTAAACTACAATTAAACAAAACAAACGTCCATACATTACTATGAAAAACGACTAAAACACACTATAATTAAAACGTTCTGCGGGAAAGTTGTTGCCATATTCGAACAGATCGTTAACTCTGTACTGGAAATTAATATTAGAAACCAACTAATTACAAATTTTATTGGCTTTATTATCTACATTACATGCAATGGACAAATGATTTTGATCTAATTTCTTTACTATAATGTTTGTATTACGGCTTTGCTTATAGAATAAAAATTAAATCAGCTTCACGCTGTACCCCGCACACAGCAGGGTAGGCAGAGGGAACATAGTGATAAGACACTCCGTTGCCCACTTTCCGTAGAACCGGAAAGCCTTGTTTCAGTCACACCCTTGTGCTCCCAGGCCACGACGGCCTCAATATGGCTGGCCTGGGCTTAAAGAATAAAATGTTATTTATTTATTTTCCGCTTACTTCTTGCATGTTTCCCGCAGGGTAAGGAAAAAAGAGAGCCAGGAAACTTAGTGTGTGTAAGATACTCCGTTTCCATTAAGACTCTACCGTTCCCTACTTTCCACCCAATAATGGAGCCATATTTCCGCCACTCAATATGCAACTCCACCAGAATTCAGCAAAAAGTGGGAAACATGAGAAAGAAGTGTTTCAAAGGGAACGAAGTGACTACTACAAGGTTCCAAGCTAAAAATACAGGTACATTAAAAAAAACAATCAACCATACAAAACAAATCACTATCACAAACAAATAAACAAACAAACAAACAAACAAACACAACAAATTATATCCCCATACAAAAAACAATGTTCACAAACAACTATTAAAACATTTTATTAGCTAAGCAAAAACAGAATCTCGACCCGATTCTTGTAGGGCATTTAATGAAGGTGCAAAAATGAAGTGACCAATCAAGGGCCCGTTATGTTGCTACTAGACGATGGCGCCGTGTCTGTCTGTGTTGCAGAGCGTATGTACTATATTATTCTATAAATACGACAGTTGTCGGTTCGATTCCCGCTTGAGGAAATAATAAAATTAATTTTTTTCCCCTCTGTTCTGTTAGACAAAATACAGCGTTGAGTACAGCATTTCAAGACTGAATGTCTCGAAATTCGGCGGCAATCGTAAAACAGAATGTTCAGACATTACTCTAGGTTTCCGCTGCCTACCCTGTTACATAGGATAGAGAGTAAAGCTTTTTAACTGAGGTCATCGTCATCGGTCGTAAATGTCATCGTTTAATTCACAATCGAACGTGTTAAGTTTTAAAATGCCACAACAAGAGTTACCCACTTTATTAATTTAGTAAACTATAGGAGATGAGATATTAAATTGAGGTTCAAAATATGAATTATCATATAATATCCGTCCGTCGTTATATAATTATTCGTACATGGCGTTGTCTGTCTGTATTTAAGAACGTATATTATGACCGTCTACATATTACGTTTTTTTAGCTTTTCGCTCTATCCCACACATGGCAGGGTACGCGGAGTGAAGATAATGCTAAGACACTTCGTTCCACAATTTTCGTCGAATTCTGGAGGCATTGCATGCTGAGTGGCGGAACTCAACGCCGCACTTTGATTCCACATCTAGAGCGTAGATATTGAATATTTTTGGGAATTGATCACACAACCCGTCGCTTTTACAGTAACACGCGTGTGCCACAACATGCATCACTTTTAATAAATAATTTTAAATTATTATTTTCATAAATTATTTCCATTTCTCCGTTCTATTAGACAAAACGGCGTCTTATAAATTAAACAAATAGGGGAGGACGGTGTGTTTTAAAACTAAATTTACTCTGGTTCCACTGGTATACAGAATATAGCGTGATAGACTAGACTCATCGTAGATTATTGAGTGTGTCTACAATAAATTGAGTGATTTATCACTAACTTCTATTCACTAAGTCATAAGTTGTTGCTTATGGGCGGTAGAGTAATAAAGTTGAAAATGAAGATTAACCAATCAAAGACCCGTTATGTAGCTGGATGGCGCCGCAGACCAGTGCGATGTCTGTCTGTACTTAAGAATCTTGATGTGGTAGAATTAATATGTATACTATACATTACCTATTTAAATGAAACTATTTTAAAACGGATAGTTTACCCGTGACTACGGACTACTGCAAAGTGTTTGAAACGTCGGGTTTCCAAAAATGTATAAAAACACAAAATATACGCGATTAATCCGGTTAAAATAGTTTCATTTAAAATGTGTAATAATCGTGAAAATCAAAGAACTTATTATATACATTACCTTTTTTTACTATATGCTGTATTCTTATAGCAGGGTACGCAGAGGTAACCTGGGAACCCAGTGTTCAGTCACTCCGTACCCATTAGGATATTTCTTTTCGCCACTTTCCGCCGAAATCTGAGGCATAACGTGTGAAGTGTCAGAACTGACTTTCACGGTTTGTTTTGCTTCTATTTATTTTTATATATTTTAAGAAATAAAATTTATGATTTTATTATCGATATATTAATTAATATAAGATATTAAAAAATACAGCAATGTATTTGAATCGGCACTTCACAAACAGGGCTAAAGTATGCTAACTCCAGTTGCCGTTAAGTCATCGCAGTATATGGTGCTTGTAGGTCACCTATATCTTGTACGATTCTAGTATATATATGTATATATTTTTTATATTAATAATTTTGTTTTTTCTTTAAAAATGTTATCAGATTGTAATTATTCAGCAGGATAAGCCACCGCACGCCCAGCCTCTCCAAATGTACCAACTTTCGTCTCAATTCGTGCTTTATCTTGTTATTGAATCCAAAATAATAAAAAATCCCTTTACGCAAACATAAACATTAATTCAATTTTAGTATGAAATTGAGTACATTGAATACTAGATTTTGTCTACATGAAATTGAGAATAATAAATTAAAAAAGAATTTAATAAGCAAGCTTTTCTGCACCGAGTGAGACGAACGACGAACGACAGTGTGAGCCTAAATTCTGGCTTCTAATCTTTGAAGAGTTCCAATATTCAGGTCCTGGCTCCATCATCACACTAGGTCATAATCCATAATATGTACATAATTATTCCCCATTCATAATATTGTATTGTCACCTAGCTACGTATAACTGACATATTAAAAATGGTTCAATTTAAATTTCTTAGATCATATTACATAGACTATGTAACAACTTGAAAATCTCAACGTAATAAAGAAATGTTAAAAATAAATTTTAATATTTTTAAAGTGTTATACCACGCTTAGGACAGAAAAAAATATTAAAATATTAATAAATAGCATTCTCTCTTGCCAAACGATAATTCTTAGTCTTCTTCTTAATCTTTGGGTAGCAGAATTTTGTACAAATCCCCCTACAGAGATACTAACAACATAAATAAGTTGTAACAAGCGTATAAAAATTTCGACGTAGCTTGATGAGAATGTATGGCTTAGTGGTCAGAGCGCCTGGTCAGTTTCCAGGAGGCTCGGCTTCTAATCCCGCTACGTTCAAATTTTTATACGTATTTAGAAAAATAAGTAATGTTAAAAATACTTATACCTATGGTGACTGTCGTGGCGCAACGGTACAGCTTTTGACTATTAACACGACGGTTCTGGATTCGATTTCCATTCGGGAGAACACGTTATTTTAATTTCCCCGCTCTGGTAATAACACAAACTGCGGCATTAAACTCCGCCTTTTAACCGGTAATGTTTTGAATTAGTTTCTACCTACCCTGCTATATGCTGACATATACTGAAAAATAGGCAAATTTGTAGAGTAAAAATTTCGTATTTTAGGCATAGAAAATCTACTTTTAAGACACTCTGTTCCCCACTTCCCACTCAGGAGTATCTTTAAACTAAGATACCACCACATACCCTACGATATGCGGGATAAAGCGTGAAACTAAATAAAAAAAGCTACATAAAAATATAAGCCAAAAACCAATAGAAAGGTCTTATTGCCTATAATCTTTAACACGTCGAGACAAATCGATGGAATCAGCGCGTTTAGTTCGCGTCAGTATTTTGTACGTTTCCAGCATCTCAATACTGATATGTTATGTATGACTTTTGTAGCACATATACATAGATTCCTAAATACATATACGTGGGATTTACTATAGAAATTCAAATTATAGTCAAAATGTTAATAATACAAAAATATAATGCAAGGCGCTATGGCTTTTGGTTCGATTCTCGGTTGGAGAATGAATGTTTTTTTATTTCTCCCTCTGGTGGACAAAGTGAGGCATTAAGCTTCTCCTCCGTTACAACGAAATTTCTCTAGAAAGTGTGCTACGGAGTGTCTTAACAATAGGTTCCCTCTGCTTCCCGTCCTGATAATCGTCGTAGTGAGTCCATCCGTAAACGTGACGGTTGTGAGTTTCATTTCTAAGGAACCAAAACGTAACGTTGGATTGACCGCCAATTAACACGTAATGCCTTAAGACTTAGGTGCAAAGTGAGAAACGCGGTGTCTTATTCTCTTCTTCTCTTTCTACTCAGGTGTATATGTCTGTTCTGTGTGGGATACACCGTAATGCTAAAAAAATGATAGTATACGTCAAAGTCTCACAAAAAAACAATATTTTTTAAATTAGAAAAAAAAAACAGCTTTACGCTGTATCCCGCACACGGCAGGGTAGAAATAGAGGGAACCTAGTGTTAAGACACTCCGTTCCCCACTTTCTCCCGAATTCTGGAGGCATTGCGTGTTGAGTGGCAGAACTCAACGCGGCGCTAAGCCACGAAATATAAATTTAAGTAAATATTTAATCTCCTCATAATGTAAATTAATTGGATCGAAATTAAAATACTCTTTAAAAATTGAATCTCTTATAACTATAAATTTTACTTTATAGGATTTGAACCTTTACCTTAATCCTATAATACTTTAAAACACCACAAATTATTTCAAATAAAATAAAATAATCTCTTAAACGTAAAGCCGTCTTAAGAGATTCAAAAAGCATATTTCTATCACGTGCTCCAATGACAGGTGCAGTGGTAAAATACAAAATTGATTCTGATTTGAGGGTACCAGGACTACATATGTAGGTAGGTAATTTTTTTGTAATTGAAGTAAGCCCGTATTGAGTGTGTCTTAAAATAAAATTTGATTTTAATATCATTATCGTATGGGTTTAATTGTAAAAGAGACAATATTTCTAAAATAAAAAGAAAGTATAGCATGAGCACTTAAAAATAAGTTTAACTTTGTATCTCATTAATAACAGTGTAACCACGCTGAGGGAACCTTACTCTTATTAAAAAACTATGTTCCCATCAAGACATTACCGTTGCCCACTTACTATCGAATTTTGGTATCATTGCTAGTTGAGTGGCGGAACCCAACTCCGCGTTTATTTAAAAAAATGCTTAAAAAGTGTACCTAAATATGAAAAATATTTTTTTTCCACCTTTTTCCACGTCCAACCAAAATTGGATATAGCACGAGATTAAAACCACTTATTGTGGTTTCCACTCACACCGTGGTTTGCTAACTTTTTAAACTCTACTGTAATATAGTACATTGGCTTAGGTGCGATATGTGTACAGTCTATTTGCGGTCTGTAACTGTAACGAAGTTTCGAATCCTGCTCTTTGGATACTTACTTTTATTTTAAGGGTTCCCTACTTTTTAAGAAAAAAAGGAACCCTTATAAGACCTGAAAAAAAAATTATTTCTACATTTACCTAAGAAAAAAGATATGACCAAAAAACAAAATATTAATATTAAAACAAAAAACTCATATTTCGACACTATAAAGGGAATCAAAATTTATAGATTACTTCCAGTTGACCTAGAATTATGAAATTTGACAGCTAGTAGTATTAAGTACCAGTTCAGGAAAAAATGTGAACAAAACTATGCATTTGTGGCAAAATCGTAAAAAACAATAGCCTTAAAAAGGAGGGCAACATTTTATATTATAGTCGCTAGTTCAAATGAGGTATCAGATGAAAGTGCTCTAAAGCTAAGCTAAGCTTGAATTTCAGAAAAAGCTTGAATCCTTTAATTTTTGTACGAAACCCGCGGTGGGCGAGCCCAACTCGCGCTTGTCCGGTTTTTTTAATAGCCTCACACTTTTCCACGCATGACGTTTATCACGCATACAGCTTAAGTCTAGTGTTAAGACACTCCAATACCTACTGTATCGCGTAATATTCGAGACATCCTGGTCTTGAGGAAATGATAATAACTCATTCCCCTCAATTGAAAATGGAACCCACAACCATCGTGTTGAGCGCATAGTTTATAATAGTATATTATTAAATAAAAGATATTCACATTATGATATGATTCCAGTCACTATGACAGTAAACATTGCGCAATCTTATTGCACAATAATATATCACACATTAGACAATATCTTCGAAGTCTATGCACTTTTCTATCCATTTCAATTCCCTCATTAAGCACAATAAAATTTCCTACATCAATTCGGCTTCACTATACGCCTTGAGTATTTCACAAATGCTATCCTTTCCATACTATTTTTAAGGATATAAAGCTGAAAATCCAGGATAGGACTGCTAAAAAACTTGGTAGAGTATGGAGGCTGTCCATTCATTGTGGATAGCATAGATTGATGGGCGGAGTTGGCGAAGGTATGTGGTTCACCGCAATGTTGGAGTCTTTTTAGTGTGCACGATGTTTGGGGCTTGTTTATATCATGGATAATCTTCAATAGGATGGGTAATGTGATGTTCTACAAATGATGGTAGTGGTGATTAATGATTTTTGGGCAATTTTTTATATACTCTTTATGTACCATTTTTTTAATATATTTTGCAAGATGTAATTGGACAGGATGAAAAATACGTTCTGATTTTATTGGGTCGTTTTAGTTTTGAATCGAAACTCAACACTGTGCTCCATCTATCCGAGCAAAATAATAATAAATTTAAAATTATCATTCCACTGTAGACATCGAACCAACAACCGTCACGTTTATAAATTAGACGCTTTCTCACTGTGTCATGACGGCCTCAAGTATGTTATAAGAATTTTAATGTCGTACAGTCTAAACATCCTTATCGTTAAGACACATCGCGACGCAAAGCCAACTGATATATGGATTGAACTAAAAATCCCATAGAAAAGTCGCTTGCAATCCCAAGCATTATTTTAAAGCAGTTTATTTATAGCTTTGAATGAATAATTATGATGACAAAATGAATTCTTTGGCGTTCTTGTGAACATTTTTCATATAAATATGTAAGTTTATTTTATAAAAAAAATAACTGGTTTTGTCATCCTGCCTGCGATTTTGTTTCCACAGACTCACGTAAATTGGAATATTTTATTATGAAGATATTAAACACTTCACTTTCGTGAAACTACAGTCTGTCGCTTACAATCACAAGTTTGGTGCTCATGCGCTATGATTAGCGTTAAAAGTAGTTATTTTCACAATATTTATATTTTATATATTGTGAAATTATATTTTATTAAATAATTACAGAAAAAGATAAGTAATGATTGACAATTTTGGTGTAGAGACGGAACATCACCACAGATTATCATCAGGCAGGCAACTATTACTATAAATAAAAATTTGCTTTCCTAAATAAACAAATCAATATATCAAAATTCTAAATATATTTTAAAATATCAACTATGATCAACAGGATATTTTTCGTCTGCATCACGACGGAGGTCACATTCTTTTCAGCTTCACGCTTTATCCCGCACATAACAAGGTAAGCAAAGGAAAATGGGGAATGTAGTGTTAAGACACTCGCACGTCCCGCCGAGTTCTGGAAACATTGAGTGTTAAATAACGGAACTCAACGGCACGCTTTGCCAAGTTTGCATAGCGAGGTAATAAAAATATTAGATATTTTATATCCTCGACTGGAACCCACGACCTGCCGCATTTACCACGTTTTTGTACCTGCACCACGACTAGTCTCTACGGAGTTACATAATATTATAAATATATCGCAAATAATATAGAATCGTATAAGTCGTAGGGTATAAAACACAGACAGTTAGTGCAGCTCATGAGGGCAAGTTAACTTGATATATGGAGCGTATTCGGAGTAGCGTAGGTGAGCCGCTTGTTGCGAACTCGGTCGTGGTCGTCACGACCTAACCCTGATCTTTTAGATATTCTCTGTTTAACTCTCCGCGTAGGTGAGATTGTGGGAAATCATCTCTGTCTTATTCTTTTTTGAGTCACCAGAATTATAAAGAAAAACTGTGGTACTGTTTTCCTTCATTTTTAAATCTACACTAAATTATTAATATTAATAGTAAATAAATTAGTCCCAAAAATTATTTACAGCTCCACTTTATCTTGTATACGTAGTTGGATAGGCAGAAGGAACTTAGTGTTTAGACGCCCCCTTCCCCGCGTACCGCCTAATTCTCGAGATGTTACGTGTTAAGAAATGGAACTTAACGCCGAGTCTTGTCTTCTAAGCAAAGCGAAGATATAAAAATTATTAATTTCCCCGTCATAATCGAAGCTACAACCTTTGTGTTTAAAGCCAGACTCTTTGCTGTTTCACCACGACGGCCCTGCCCACAAAAATACGATATAAAAACACGAGACATTACTGAATTAAACTCTTGAACTGCATAAAAACAAAAAAAAATAACAAAAAAAGACTACAAACCGTACATTTTGGCACTATCACAAAAATTGGTCACAATTCTCTATTACAATATTAACACTTCCTATATAAAACTGGCTACAATTTTACTATTAACTTTCAAATTAATAGCTTGTGGCTCTTATTATTTTGGGGTTAAAGGTTATTTTTAATTGATATTTGGTTCAAGAGTTGGTTTGTTAGTGTAAGTTGTAGAATTGCCAGCAGAGATGGTCACTCGGGGCCAGTTGCTCTCTACGAATTCAGCTATGCATATATGGTGGCGATTTTAGTGTATTGGTCTTTATACATTGCTTGTTTCAATCGATATTAAAATAAAAAAAACTGAAGTGCTGAGATATATGATATAAAAGCATTTATGCGTTTTTCTAATTTCTGATAAATCTAGAATTAGCCCAGGGTAGACAGTGGGAACCTTGAGTTAAAACTCTCCGATCTTATACTATCCTACACTTCCCTTCTCAACTAAAACGTATATTAAATGGTCTTTTTATGTTTATTTAAATTAATTCATTCTGAAAATACGTAGTCAATCCAAAATTGTATTTTGTATAATAAGAATTAACCTCTAACTTACTATTTCTTTTTATTTTTTACACTCCAGTCTAACAATAAAAATCTAAAAAAATGTGTTGGATAGCCCATTCATCAAGGAAGGCTATCACATGACGTTAGTCGTCAAGGTCAAATATATTTATTTAAAATAAGAACTATCATACTTAATTTTTTGACACATTCATTTTTCGATTCTTCATTATTTGAACATCTCAATGTAATCCACTTTGCCTGCTTTCGGGATTATCTCGAAAACTTACCAAATATTATACAAACTGCTTATTATTTAACTAGACCGCGCGGGCGAAGCCTTTAATTGACAGTAGAATTACAGAAGACAACTGACAGAAGAATTTATTGACAGTAAGTCAGCAATGTATATATTTCAGCAGAAACCCCTCACCTCGACCCACCTCCTGCACTCGAGGTGTCAATTTTTGCCAATTCCCAGCGCCATATTGAAAGAATGCCATTCGGATTTTTTTTCAATGGTCATTTTCGACGGAGCTACGGTTTTTTGTATGGAAAAATCCCGAAAAGTGTATCTTGTTGCATTGTTTCGATGTTGAAAAAAAAAACATCTGATCGCATATCGTTAAATTTCGCTGAACACTCCGCTAAGCATTCCGGAATACTTTTAATTGGTACGGTATGTGGACTTATATGAATGGCAGGTTATAATTAAAATATTGAATTTTATGTTTCTTTTAAATTTCATTCTGTGTTTTGTTTTTTGGACACAAAAGTTGTATGAACAGTATTTGTGTAAGTGTAAAAAAAGAACTATATGTTATTTTTTTTCGCTGATTTTTTTTATTTATTTTTTTAGCTTTACGCTATATCCTGCACAGAGCATTGGGGAGCAAAAGGTACCTGAGAACCCAGTGTTAAGAAACTACATTCCCATAAAAATGGAGGAACTCCGTGTTGACTATTAGAATTCAACGCCGCCCTTTGCCTCTATACCAGAGCGAGGAAAAGAAAATATAAAATGTTTCACTCCCCAATTAGGAATAGATTCCACAACAATGGCGTTGTGCCTCTGCACCACCACTTCCTCTGTCTAACATATCAACCAGAATATATAAAAAAACCTGAATTAAAACAAACATAAAAGTAACTATATATTATTTCTGACAATTTAACCCAAATGATAGTTACTTAATGACGCGGCCGCAGAATGTTACAACTTAAACTGCCCAAGTTTTACCGTGCCCGGTAAGTTTTGATTAAAACAGCTCCATAGTTGCCCATACTTGGCCTATGGGTTTACACACCATAGACGTTACTTGACATTAATTTCATAGAGGATTTCGTGACGAAATAGGAATATGTGTAGGTCTCGAGTGTCAAAAATAGTTTATTGTTAAATATCAAAATTAATTTTATCAGTTTATTGTTCAATTAATTTTATTCGTCAGAATTGGCTAGAAGGTAATGCTTTTAATACGTTAATGATTATGAATATGGATTTTATTTTTTTTTTGTTTTATTTTATTTTATTATGTTGTATAGGATATGCTAGGAATTATAAATGACATGAACATAAACTTTAATGGTTTACTAGTAACTTCTGAAGAATTCCCCTATTCAGGATTTGTTTTATATCATTAGAGCAACTATATGATACCATTTTTAGGGTTCAAAAGGTAAAAACGAAAACTTTTTAGAATCACTTTGTTGTCCGTGTGTCTTGTAGAGCATTTATTTCGAGATAATGTAAAGATATTAAACTGAAATGAATATGAAATAGTCCGTTGAAGCAGCCAAAAAATCAAGCTTCTAGCTTGCAACTGCCATGTTTCAAGCTAGAAAAGGCCTTCCGTGGCCCTACAATTATCAAATTTGGCAAAAAGTGAGAACATACATAATAAAAGAAAAAATTCTACAATTAAAAACTTACGGATATTATATAGAAAAACGTAATTTTGAAACTTTTTCTGTACTTCATTTCATGCAAAATAACTGTATGTGCACTTCACGACAAACATAAGTTTGTCGTAAAGTCCTGAAAATTAGAACAGAAGCGTTGCTGGGTGAGTACGACTCGTACTTAACCGATTTTGTTTATATTAACTACTATTAGCTTACATATAACTGTCACGTTTCATGATAATACTACATTTATGTGGATCAAGTTATATTTCTTAGATTTAAAGGAAATAGTTAGAAGTCGTCAATAAAAACATTATAAAATCCATTTTAATATCAAAAACCAACAAGTTTTTATAGAAATTATGAAGATACAGCGTAATAGCCGTGACCAACCAGGAACATATGCGGGGCCTTGGTGGATGACGAGACGTGTGACTCACTTACGGCTAGAGTTACAGGATTATTTTTAAAATCTATAATCACGCCTCATGGTGTAGTTAGCACATCATTTGAAGTAAAAATACTGTTTATTTATATAATTTAAAAGTTTTTATACCTACCCCTACAATATACCTAACAAGACCTGCGATGACGAGGCCAGTCGAGGCGCAGCGGCACGAAGTGTGACTGTAAAACCGACTGGTTGTGGGTTCGATCCCT
>DWAE01000345.1:0-16689 GCA_018237945.1 Heliconius sapho
AAAAAAAGTATCCAAGAGGCGCGGGATCGATTCACGCTATGGAAAGGCATTTTGTTCATATGAGATTAAATAAAGGTGGTTTTGTAACTAATATGTAAAACTAATTATGTAGAATAATTTAAACAAAAATATATATTTACTTTGAAAAATGAGGATGTAGTGGCGCAGTCGTACTTTTAAATACGTCACGTGGATAATTTACCTTTTAAGGAATTAGAAAACTACTTGTTAAATTTCTTCTTTATATTGAAAAGGTAAATTTTCTACGCGACGTATATTTTACCGCACTGTGTGGGGGGCAGAACTTAATTGTCACTATGTAGATACATCAAAAAATAAGAGAAAAATAACATAAAATTTCATAGCACAATTATAATTTACTGTAACAAAATAAATAAAAAACATTGTTAATATTTATGTATAATTTATTGTTACAATCGAGTATAGATAATATTATTATAAATAAAATATATCAAAACTCACAAAATGTTTTTATTCTTATATCTATATATCTAAGCACTATAAATGCGTACAAAACTATCAAAATGTCATGTTCCTTAGAAAATGCATCGTGCGAATAAACTTACAAACAAAAATACTGGCTAATGTCTTTGAAAAATATGTCTTAACATGGAAAAAATATACTTTTATAATAAATAAATGTTTCATAAATGCTTTATATTTTTTTTGTAAAAATGTTAAATTCATTCCCCTCTTTTAGATGTTTTTACAAATGTTAAAATTAAAAAAAATGCGTGTATGAAATTTAAAAAACAGATATAAAAAGAAAATTTGAATTTTAACTACATTTGCAATAAGTAGGTATAACTATTTTAAAAAATGTGTTTCTTTGATAAAAAATGTCTTATGATGTTCCGAGCAAAAAAAACATGTTACAAAATGCTATATTCATGACAATAATATAAAAATATGATAAATATTTTGACATCTCTTTGACATATTTTAACATTTGAAATAAAAGAAAAAATTAAAAACATAATATCATTCTCCTGTCAAGGTAGGCTAACATTTTTTTTTTAATTCAATAAAATAATTATTTTATTTTTATATTATTTAAAATACATACATTGCGTATCAATTAACATAAAAAAAATATTTTTATAAAATTTTCGTTTACAATAAATTAATTTATCTGTAAAATTACCTGTATGATATAATTTTATTTTTATCTTTAGCGGTATTTTTATTTAAATATTTTTTATTACTCTATTAAAGAATTTTTACAAATAATGACCATTAAACTAAGAAAATAAACTGTTTAATTTATGTAATACAGTAAGAGCTCTTTATTCGCGTTTTCACAATTCGCAGATTCTAAAAATGCGACTCAATTCCTATATTGGTTTAACATTTCATTATTCACGGATCGGATTGGTACAACAGTACATACTATATGTTCCTAAATAAGAATCATTCGGTATCGTTTAACACTTCACGTTTTGGACAACGGACAGAACCTGAAACTATGCATCCAAACATAATATTGTATGGCTCCAATGTATGTACCAAGAAATAGTGCAGGCCTTTAAACTCTATTACATTAGACGCCCCTCCAAAATCCTACTTGACGATATGGAATGTGATCCTGATATGAATGTTATGTTATGATGGAAGAAATTTGTCATAACTTAATTCATCGTAAACATAAAACAAGTATAAAAAGTTCTTTGATTTTCACGATTATTACACTAACAAAAAACTAATCATTGTAAGAACTGAAGCCATACTAATTGAAGTCATGCTAGAAAAATCTGTGGCCTGTTCTGACTGCGGAAAGAGTAACTGCAAACTTTGCCGAAATTGCGAGTGGAATAGGACGAGATGGGTTCGAACAAATATAATTAAGTGACATTCAGGTGTTGCTTTAATCGCAAGATAATGATTTGACTGAAACCGACTTAGAGCAAATGTCAAATTCACAACTCATCGAAAAAGAGGATTCAACGAGCACTGAAAACGTGACATTTATTGTAAAAAGTCTTAGCAAAGACCTCGGAATGGATGAAAATTGATGTATCAATGGAACGAAGTCTTATTTTTAAGGGACAACTTGTCAGTGCCACCGCTGAATATCAGTTTGAATAGGAGCTTTTAATAATGTCCAAGCAAGAAAAAAATATATTTTTTTTTTAAAGCCATTACCTAAAGCTGTAGATAATGTGTGACAAATTATCATAATGTATGGCCAAAATCTTAAGTTTAACTGTTTTTTTACGTGTTTGTTTGTTTTATTTCGTCACCTAAAAACGTATCCCCTATAACCCCATATAAATTACCATTCCACATTCACGGTGTATTTAAGCTCTTTATTCGCGGCGTATATGACGCCGCGAATAAAGAGTTTCTACTGTATTTATATTTTAAAGTGTTATTCATATATTAACACATATTATAACAAAAGTCTTCCTCTTGCTTTCTAATTTCGAGACATTGTTTTGAAATATCATCATTCAGTCGATACCATTCCTCCTAGTGGAACCCACAACTGTTGCGTTTAAAGTCAAAAGCTGTTCCACTGCGACACGGCGGCTATTCTTTATTAATTTGTTTATTTCTATTGATTTCTCTACTCTATTCAATTTCGGGTCACTGCTAATACATTAGTGGAACTCAACACCGTATCCTGTATCCCGCACATGTCAGGGTAAGCATATGGAACTTGGGAACCTAGTGTTAAGACACCCCATTCTCATAAATACACTTCCGTTCACCATACGAGGCATTGTATGTACGATGGCATAATAATTCCAAATAAGTGAATAAATAACACTTTAAAACACAATAACACATACATATACATAAAATATAATCCTGTCTGTAGCTTTATTTCCGTAATTTCTCGTTGAGCCATTCGTTGGTGAGTTCATCAATTTCTCTCACTTCCAACAGACGCGGTGCGCCGACGGCCGCGGCTAGCGCGCGCTGTGTGCCTGCGTACATTACCTAAAATGTTACAGTAACTATTTTTAAGTCCATATTAAGCATAGAAAAAACATATATATATATATATATATATTCAGCTAGCCGTATCCCGTACGCAGAGTAGGGTAGGCAGAGGGAACCTAGTATTAAGACACTACGTTCACAACTTTTCGCCGATTTCTGGAGGCAATGCATGCTAAGTGGTGGAACGCCACGCTTTGCCTCGATATTATAAGTTTTATATAAATATTAAATTTCGTCCAGTGGGGATCGAACCCACAACCAGTCGCGTTTACAGTCACACTTTGTTATGTATAATCCAAGACAATAGCAAGTAATCCAGATAACTCAGAGGGCAATGGAGAGAGGCTGTGTAAAAATAAAACTGCGAGATAGAGTCAAAAATACAGAAATTCGAAAAATATGTATTTTGCCCAATCTCTACATGGAGGTGAGCTGGTCATGTTGTGGAGCTTGTTGATGACTGTTGGATAATCAATGTCACAAAATGAGAGGCATCAGTGAGGAAGGCAGTTCTGTTGAAAAGATCTGACAACAAAAGGGCAGAGAGAATTTTCGAGATCTTGCGTGTTGAGTGGCGAAACTCAACGCTGCGCTATATCTTTCAACAATTGCTAGTACATAATAAGTCTTATAAAACATGACCATAAATCTAAATAACTCAAATTGCATAGTATGAAGGAACAAGGAAAAATATATTGTTTATGTGAGATAAATGTTTGATAAAACATAATGTATGAACATATACATACGTACAAGCAATCATGCTGTCTATTTAAGATAAGTTTTATTGTGATGTATTGTAATACTATTTACATTAATAATTTATTTTTCATATATTTTCATTTCAGGTATGTTGCGGCAGAGTTAAAATTGTCCACGAGATGGTCGTAAGTTCGATTCCATATTCCAACAGTCTAGGCAGTAATTTTGCAGTCATTACTTTCATATGCCAAGTAAGGACACAAACTGCGGTGTTAACAATAAGTTCCTTGTGAGTACTTTGCTCTACACGAGATGTAAGTCTTATAAACAATAAATAAATACCTGAAGCTCCATATGAGCGTCGCGTGGTGTATAAAATATGAAACACATTGGGAACGATGTTCGTCCGTCGTTGTGTTCCATTTTATAACTGTAACAGAATTATATATTTTTTCTTTGATTTTCACGATTATTACATATTTTAAAAGAAACTATTTTAACCGGGTTAATCACTCATATTTAATCGGTCCTTCAATATACGCGATTAATCCGGTTAAAATAGTTTCATTTAATATATATATTTTTTTGTCTATAATAAACAACATTTTTTACCCTCGGGTTTCGCACACAAATGTAAGTCGCACACAGCTAGGGCTTGGCATTTCAAGTATGTCATAAGTCATGCGACTTATGACATATTGAGTGAGTTACATCGAAAAAATTTACAGGATCTATAGCCTCACAAAATTAACTATCCATCAAGAAAAAAACTTTTCGTGTTGAAACACTTTCTAAGACAAGCACATTCAACCCAAACAAATTCTGATTTTTAAGAGCGACGAGACGAATATATATGTAAGCATTCTCTAAGCGGGTATCGAACCCACAAGTGTCATATTTAGTCTTCCGTCAATTTTATGTTTACTTCTTTTTTTTTATTTCTTAGCTCCACCTGTATTCTGCACATAGCAGAGTCTACAGAGGGAACCTAGGAACCCAAAGTTAATATACTTCGATCCCAACACTTCCGTTCCACATATTCAGCTGAATTGTTGAGGTATTACGTGCTGGACGACGCTTTATCTCGATATTAGCTTACCTGTAAACAATAAATCTAGGCTGATGAGATGGTAAGATATCCTGAAGCTCTTCTAATTCTACATTTTCCAGTTCTTCGTCTACTTCAAGGGCTTGTTTCTCTCTGTTCACCTGAAATGTTATCAAAGGTTTATTATTTAACTGTTATTTGTAACATGCTTTGATAACAAGACAAAGCGCGGTATTAAATTCCGCCTTTGATCACGTAATGTCTCAAAAATTGGGCAGTGCACGGGGAACGGACTTTTTTACGACTAGAACCTTCTGTTTACTTAATACGAGATACAGTGTAAAGCACAACAAAAATTTTGTTTAAAATAAATATTGTTTCATAAAAAAACTTATATAAAACAATCTGCAACTTCTACTGAGATCAAATGGAATAAATATTTCTTGTGTAAGTTACATGACATATTCTACAAGCAATAGGTAATTTTAATTATATAAATTGAGGCCAGTCGTGGCGCAGTGGCACAAAGTGTGACTGTAAACGCGTCATGTGTTCGATCCTAACTCGAGAAAGTGAAATATTACGCTCTGGTGTGGAGGCAAAAACGCGACGTTGATTTCCGCCACTCATGAGGAAATGGCTCCAGAATTCGAAACGTCAAAATCCGAAACGGAGTGTCTTAACAATAAGTTCCTTGTGAAGCTACAAATATTTTTAGTTATTTAATAAATTATTTTTATGAAAAACTACAGTTCAAATAAGAAATATATGTACAATTTTTAAGCCATTGCAAAAACTGCCAAAAGAATATGTGTGTATACACAAGTATACATAATTACAGTGTTTTTATAATCTATCTAATCAAAAAAAAAATAGATAAGAGAATTGCATCATTTGATAGTATGTATAGGTTGTGGTATGACAGAGTGGTTATTACTAACTAGTGGCCTACTAACGGCTTTGCCTACATGCCACTTATAATATTCTAATTATACTGCACTTGCCAACAGAGCTGCTTGAGCCATCCAATGTAAACAGGGCATTGAATTACATTAATTTTACCATTTTTCGAAAAGTAAACATCCAAATTAAATACTATAAAAGTTAGAAATTATCTTCACAAAATTTCCTTAATGATGGAATAACTTTTGCTTGCAAGTTTCAATATCTTTATTAAATTCAAATTGCAATTTTCAATGTAGCTTTCATACAAAACAAAATATAAATCCAACCAGTAGATTCAAAGATCTTAACAATTAAACAAACAAACAAACTCTGCCACTTTATAATATTGGTATAGATGATTCATTCAAATACAGTACTTACATACGAAAGGTGTGTGATACTAGAATTTACCTATGAATTATAATTGACTATGTAATCAATTAAAAAAATTAAATCCGCTTCACACTGTATCCTGCACACAGCAGGGTAGGCAGAGAGAACCTTATGTTACTTATACAATTTAAGTAAAATACGATAGGTGTTTATATATACAGCTGTTGTATAAAATATTCAAAAAAAGTCTAAACAAAATCTACCAGAATATTACTATAAGCATACAGAACGAAGACAATTTTCGCTATATTTCGTCATTAAATACCGCAAATATGATAACAACAAAAAATTAAATATTACCTTCAATATTAAAGCGCTGTTAGAAGTATGTTTCTGAAAGCGAAATTTTTTCAGCACCTCTTTGACATCGTCGCCTATGTCGCACACGTTCACGTTTTGACCAGACATTTTAGATGTATTTTAATAATATATAATTAAATTAAATACTTTAAATAAAATGAATGAGCCGATCGGAAACTCCACCTCAAAACTATTCATGCGTCAACAAAACATATGTCAAATTGACAGTAGATGTTAGTTGTTATCACATGGTGATACCATTATACAGAGTGTTTTTGTCAGCTCCACTTTAAATGAACCACAGTTTTAAATACTGTGAAAAGTGATTATTTCTAACAAAATAAATAATAAAATTGTGCTTGTAAACTAAAAGGCCATTTGTCCAGAATGACGCACACAGCCATAAACCTATCAAAGGGAAACCACTATATACGCATCATTCCGAAATCGAGTTGTAAGTATTGTCTGCAAAATTATTATTATTATTTTTATTACTATATATATTTGTTTAACTTTTAGTAGTATATTTGTAGTATTATGTGTGTAAAATTAAAAATCCTGCGTTACAACAACTGTAAAAGTAATGTAATGAAAAATATATTTTTTTTGTATAAGAATAGAATGAATTAAAAAGAATGGTCAGCTTCACGCTGTATCCCCCACACAGCTGGGTAGGCAGAGGGAACCTAGTGTTAAGACATTCCATTTCCCACTTTTCGCCAAATTCTGGAGGAATTGCGTGTTGAGTGGTGGAACTCAACGCCGTGCTTTGCCTTAACACCAGAGCAAAGAAATAAATAAATATTTCATTTCCTTGAGTGGGGATCGAATCCACAACCAGTCGTTTTACGATTAATAAGTTGAACTTCGACGTAGTTTGATGAGAATTAGAAAGACCTTAGCGGTCAGAGGAACCGTCCAAGTGCACTTTCCTTGAAAAGCGCCTATTGAGGCGCCTATTGAGGGTTCCAATCCCGCTCCGTTAAAATTTTCCACAAGTAATTTTCTAAAAAGTATTTTTCTTTCCTAAATGTGGAATAATACTTTAAATTATATTGTTAAAAGTGAAATATTTATTTAAATTTGTATTTCCATTTCTTCGCTCTGGTTTGGTACGGAAAAGCGCGGCTTTAAGTTCCGCCACTCAACCAACTCAACACACACGTAGATGTCATATCTCCAGAATTTGGCGTAAATTGGGGAACGGAGTGTTTAATTGGGGAACACTAGGATCCCACTGCCTACCCTGCTGTCTGTGGAATACAGAGTGACGCTCATTAAATTTTGTTTGTTTTTTTACTTATTTTGTTTGTTCATTTTAATTATTCAGGTATTTTTTCTAATACTAAGGATTTTATTTCCCTTACTTATGTCTAATTATTATTCTTTTTCGGCTGATTTTGATTATTAAGGCTTATATTTTCTTACTATAGAAATCTGAAAACTATTTCGTACATATATTTAATAACTATTCGTATATATTAAATCGTACAGTTTAAGCGGGGGGAGCCACTCGTAGTATTTAAGTATACGTACACATAGAACATATCGTCAAACAACTTGTTATCTTCCTAGCTGAGCTATAAATGTTGGTGATGCGTAAAGATACGGTAAAAAATGATAATTACACAATAAACAATAGTTTCTTAAAAAGGAAATTGATTTTTTAAATTTTGGAAATGACAAGGCAACCGAGCACACGGGTCGCCTGGTGGTAAGTGATCCCCATCACTGACTGCCCCGTGTAACCCCAAAGGAGCTACAGGTGCGTTAAATTAATAAAACTGGAGACATGTAAGTGTATCTAACCAAGCTAATTTATATAGAGATATCAACTAGCGATGCATATTGCTATTTAAATAAATATAAAAAAAATAAGTACGATAGGCTATTTTACTAGTTACATCGATACAATTAACGTGATAAAATATATCCTATAGTCAACTTCGATAAACAGACAATACAACAAGAAAATAATTTTCCAATTCGAACCGATAAGAGATTAATGCGATCAACCATACAAACTCTTATCTTTATACTTTTAGTATAGATTATATAAAATATGCATTGCAAAAACTATATGCGTTTGACAGCAGACGTTAGACTTTTGTTATTAATATGTCAAAGTTACAATGACATCTAACCATTGTGATCGTATTAGAATATAATTTTTTATTAGATTTATATTGATATAACATGTTTTAATCCTTTTTATAAAAAACGAAAATAGCAGGACATGTCTTAGTTCATTTTTCACCAACTGAAACAATATTAAAGGTATAACCTTGTTAGAAAAATCGTAACTGTGGGAGTGTTGTGTACAAAAAAATATCATATAAGCGATTAATGAATATTTGTGCTGTGTTTGTGTTCCATTTAAAGTTCGATAACATTTGGTCTGACTATGTAAGTGCACGGTTGCTATTAGTATTATATTAAAATTAAAAGTTATAAATAAACTTTCTCAATTTTGACAGTTTACTGATATTTGCTATTTTGCCTATAGTTAATTCCTGTTTGAAAGTAAAAGTTATTACTAACTTCTGATAGTTTGTTTGCAATGCAATATAGTTATTTATTTTCCCATCATTATAAGAACTAATGAATGCAATACTCGTTTTTGCTAATGGAATGTGCAAATTTGGTGAATAGTATTGAATATTATTGAATTTGAAATAGTCACCCACTTATATGACAAGGAATATTTCGATATTTAATGTAATTTAATACACTTTTATTGTCTATTTAATTATACTTGGATACAAGTTATAAGTATTTTAAATAATACACTATTACCATACAATATTATAAGGTCCAATGACTATTTATGACTTGTCTTAATATCTATTAATAGTTAACTACTTTTATGCAAAACAGGTTTTTTTCTTTCATCTAGAGTCTAAGATAATTGTAAAGTTTAAGATATTCTTAAATAATTGTGATAGTAAGTATTAAGATTACAGTAGACAGATAGCTTATCAATTCATGTTACAAATGTATAATAAAAGTTTTTAATGTTTGGTTCTTTTTTTTATATTAGTAAAATTAGAATTTTTATTTCAGAAAATCTGATGATGATTATTTGATACACTTAGCACAATGGATTCAAGTGAGTACTAAATTTTTTTGACCTTTACTTAAAAAAAATATACTTCTACTCAATGGTTATGAGTTTGAATCTTATGGCAGAGCTGAAACCACTGAGGTGTTCAGTTCTGCAATTTTTGAAAGGCACTTGTAGAGTCACGACACAAATAATATTCTTTGACTAAAAAGATTACTTTTAGGATATTTTTATATTGTTGTCCCAAGTTGTTATTAATAAGTTAAAAATCATTGAAAACTTAGTTAATTTTTTTCCATGATGAATGAATCTGTCAGTATTTAAAATATTTGTATAGATTCGATTTCAGGATTAAAAGTTATATATTATATGAGAGAGGTAATTGCATATAATATATTATATGAGAGAGGTAATTGCATATAATATATTATATGAGAGAGGTAATTGCATACAAATTGATCTGTTATTTTTTTTTACATTTACAAAAAAATTGCTTTACCATGATGAACATGAAATATAGTATTGATTCTATGTCTAATATGATTCATGTTTTTCTGATAGCAAGTATGTGAAGCAATATAAATATAAACATATATTAAATTTAGCTAAATATTATCATTACTGTTGTTTTGAAACACATACATTTATGAGGTTGGTTATGGTACAGTGACACAAGCATGCAACTGTAAATTTGTCAGATTATGGGTTTTCACAAGTGGGAATTATAAGACAATATATAAGAAGATCTTTTAATCATAAAATCAAATCTATACATATATGTCCGTCTACCCGTTCCCCAAAATGTATAAAAATACAAAATATACGCGATTAATCCGGTTAAAATAGTTTCATTTAAAATGTGTAATAATCGTGAAAATCAAAGAATCTATACATATATTTTGAATACTGATTGAATCATTTATCATGGGAAAATTTTAACAAACTTTCTAATAACAACTTGGGACAACAAAATATAAATGATCTAAGAGCAACCTTTTTAGTCAACGAATATTTTTTTCGAGGTCTATTCAGTACATAAAAGTATACTGTGTATATGCAAAGTGCTCCATTGAATTCCACCACTCAACATACAATACCTTGAGAATTTGGTAGATAGTAGGAAAGAAAAGTGTTGTAATGGGAATGGAGAGTTTTAATACTAGATTCCCAGGTTGCTTCTGGTTATCCTGCTAGACACGGGATACAATGTGAACCTAAAAAAGTTTATCTAACAAAGTACATTTATATTTCATTTAAAAGTGTAGTTATTAGAGTGAATGTATATAACCTAGTGTTAAGACACTTTGTTCCCTACTTTCTGTGGAATTCTGGAGGTATATAAAATATTGGTTATTTCAGAAATAACAATTATATTATATGAGAGAGGAATTACCTCTAATTAGCATTAAAATTATAAAGAATTGCTTGAAAATATAGTACATTAAATACTGTTATATTTTATGGTCCAAATAAGGTTTATAGATAAACCTAATTGTAGGGGTTCCCAACCTTTTCTTGGTCAAGGACCACTATACATGTAGATATAATCCAAATTAACTGTGATAATTAAACAGAAACTTCGCATCACCATCCCCAGTCATAAAATTAAAATCGTTCGCGGACCATATTTAGGCTTCTGCGGAGCACTGGTGTTCGGCGGACCATTGAGAACCACTGATCTATTGGTTAAAGAAGTAAACTAGTGATGTATAATTTAAAATAAATGCTATATTACTGTAAAGTTTCATTTAATTATGTTTAGTAGTTTTTGTGTAAAAGTGGAACAAACATCCATCCTTACAAACTTTCCCATTTATAATAGTTATTTCAAAATGTAAATCTTAAGCATCACTTTATATTTAAGCAGCTTCTTTGAGTAGATAGAGGGAACCTAGTGTCAAAAACTACCTGTTCTTAACTTTCCGCCCAATTTTCGAAACATTGCGTGGTGAGTTGCGGAATTTAACACCATGCTTTGCCTACCACCGTAAGGGAATGAAAATAATCGCATCGCATTTATAGTCACTATCACCTGAAAAAGAATCTAGTGTTAAGAGAGTCTTTTCCCTGCACTCCTCCCGAATTTGAGATACTTCGTTAAGTTTTGTCGTTGCAATTAAAAAATAAAATAAAATTCATTAGGAACACAAAAAGAAGATATGAAAGAAGAATACGTTGACAACTGCTAAACTTAAAAAACTACAGCGTAGCATCAACGCCCATGTAGTTTAGGTACATGTTATTTAATATAAATGTAAAATTTTAAAACTTACTGTTTTAAGATCATTTTTAACTAAAAGAAACTACTCATCCATCCATTTGTCGCGTACACGCTTAATACATATTTAAAACTTATGCTATTATTTCTCATGTATAAATTGTCAGAAATGGACCCAATCACGATCACACGGGAAGCACCAGCTATCAAATAAAAAAAACTTATCAAAATAGGTTGATCCAGTCTAAAAGTTAAACATTAAAACAAACATTAAAAAAAACAGTCGAACTGATATCCTCCTTTTACAGACGTCGGTTAAAACAATAGAACATATTTACGTAATTCTAAAAGATAACTACATATAAACAAAAAAAATTATAATCATTAAAAGACGAAGAGAGCCATTGGAGGCCAGTTATGGCGCAGTGGCACAAAGTGCACAACCGATTGGTTGAGGGTTCGATCCCCACTCGAGAATATGAAATATTTACTTAAATTTATATTTAAATTTTTTCGCTCTGGTGTCGAGGACAAGCGCGTCGTTGAGTTCTGACAGTCAACACGCTATGCCTCCAGAATTCGGCAGACAGTGGGGAACGGAGTGTCTTAACACTAGGTTCCCTCTGCCTACCCTGCAGTGTGCGGGATACACCGTGAAGATGATAAAATTAAAAGACGAAATAAACATACATGCGTGTGCGTGTTGTTCTGAAGTTAATAAATCGCCCTTTTAGTTTCATCATAAGATAGGCTTTAAAGCCATTTCGAACATTTTGCTTTGCAGTGTAAACAGGTCGATAGGTAAATATCTAATATTTTGTTTATTTTATTGTAACGTGTGTATATATAAGTGCGAAAAATGACGGCGGTTGGGTAGATTTTCAGATCAAAGCTAGTAGCTAGTATAAATAACTACCGCACTGTCAAAACCTGGCAGGATGAACATAAAGGTATCGTAGAAGAAAACCGGTTAAGTGCTAGTCGAACTCGCCCACCGAGAATACCTACTCGGTACCTATTTCAGCAAAACCTATTTCGGGAAGTACAACTTATAAATGTATAAGGTTGTAATAACTTTTTGATATGACTTTCACTTTTCGCAATTTTTCCTTTATTTGTATAGCAAGTTCTTACTTCGTGCCAAATTTCATAACAAGGTAGGTCCACGGGAAGTACCCTTTAAGTTTGATTCCGCTGCGAATTTCATACAAAATGTAGCAAACTCTGTGCATAAATGCTAGTATCATTTAAAGCTTGATTTTTTTGTGCTTCTATGGACCATAGACCTAAATATATGGTATTAATTTCAGCTTGAAACTTTACACGATTTCAAGATAAATCGTCTTGACAGACGGACACAGGCACGGACCAAAATTATCCTATAACAGTTCCCTTTTTTTTGAAGTACGGAACCCTAAAAAGCGTAGGCTTGTGTGTAATAATTTCAAAATCGCTCTCTGCGCTGTTGCTAGCTTCAACATCTGAGTCCAGCGGAACCGCCCGATGATATTATTTATATAAATTATTACAATATTGATTGAACGAAATAATTGAGGGAAATGAAATCAATTGATCCCCCGAAATGAAATTAATAAATGTATGAATTTGGTATTGTCACATACCAAATTTATACATTTATTTATTTCATTTACGCTGTATCACGCACAGGCAAGGCAACCCTGGGAACCTGGTAATAATACACTGCATTCCCCATTAGGACACTTCCGATCCTCACTTTTCGCCGAATTCTTGAGGCATTTCGTGCTGAGTGGCGGAACTACGTCGAGCTTTACGAGTTACCAGAGCATGAAAATATTAAATATGAATAATCTCCTGAATAGGAATCGAACCCACAGTCGCCGCGCTTACAGCCGCACACTTGCGTCGTGGAACAGGGGCCTGTTCCACGACGGCCTCCGTTCGCAAATAATGTCAAGTAGTTTCATAGCACTTATCATTATCACGCGGTTTCGAACCTAATATAATATTATTATCTTATTGATAACGTTTCAGAATTAGAGACTTATTATGTAGTAGGCTGTTCTACCGAATAGTTTTGCAATAGAGTTGAACCTTGAAACATTATTTTATCAGCTTCAAGCTGTATCCCGCATATAGCAGGGTTGACAAAGACAATTGAGTGTTAAGACACTCCGTTCCCCACACAGTACAATTTTTTGAGATATTGCGTGTTAAGCTTACCACCGCCTTTGTCTTGTGACCAGAGTAAGGAAATGATTTTTGATTTCCGAATTAGAATTGAATCTACAACCGTCACGTTTACTACATTAAGACGCAGTGCGACCGACGAGTCGTGGCCGTGCTGAAGTTCGGCTTTCGTTACGTTTACGCAGTGTTCACTCGCGATCGGTTAATCTACATTCAACTGTAGGGCAGTCCGGACTCGAAGACCATACTGTATATAAAACTAATGTAACAATCACTTCTATAACAAGCGCAGTGCCGCTATCACTTATCAGCGGTCACTCTTTGTCTCATGCTTATCAGAATTTGTTAAGAATGGGGATATGTGTGGAAAACGCGACGGCTGCTGGTTCGATCTACACGCAGTGGAATAATAATATTGACCTTATTATCATTTCCCCGCTCAAGGAGACGAAAAATGGCGTTGGTTCAGCGACACAACACGCAATGTCTCAAATAGAGCGGTACTTTGGGAAGAGATTGTTTCAATACTTGCTACATTCCCTCTGCGTATCCCGGTATGTGGCATAAAGTGTGAAGCTGTTTACTTCTGCTATAATGATTATTTCAAAATTATCAGGATTTATGATGAACGAAATTCTTATGGATTCGCCGAGAAATAAAATAAAAAATAAATAAATTAGCTTTACACTGTATCCCACATACAGCAGGGTAGGCAGAGGGAACACTCTGTTCCCCACTTTCTTTTTTTTTTGGAGGCCGAATTTTTGGAGGCATTGCGTGTTGAGTGGCAGAACTCACCGCCGCGCTTTGCCTCGACCCCAGAGCGAAGAAATCGAAATATAAATTTAAGAAAATATTTCATATCTTCGAGTGGGGATCGAACCCACAACCAGTCAGTTTTACAGTCACACTTTGTGCCACTGCGCCACGACTGGCGAGAAATGGAGAGTGGAAATGTCTTAGTGGGAACGTAGTGTCTTGACACTAGGTTCTCAGGTCGGTTCTGTCTATCCTGCTATATTTGGGATACATTAAGCTAAAAGAAGTTTAATTCATAAAATCCTATTGTGCAATCTATTTTTTTAAGATAAATTAAATTAGCGTTAGCCGCCGTGGCACAGTGGCACAGTGTCAGACTGTATGATGTGGTTGGGTTTGCTTCCCACTTTCCATACCATTATTTATAAAAACGGCAAATAACCATATTTTTTGTATGGGACTCCTAAAATATTTATTTTATTTTAGTATATGTTCTTATAGCGGCAACAAAAATACATTATTTGTAAATAGTTCAACTGTCTAACTGTGTGTTCATGAGATACAGCTTGGACAATTGGGCAGACAGGCAGACGAACAGATCCCTTTTTTTCCTTTGGATATGGAACACTAAAAATAGAATAAAAATATGAATACTACTATCTTTTTATTATACTATTATCCATATTTACATTTTTTTATTCACATGTTCTTTTTTCTTGCAGGAAACGCGACCGAAATGGTGGAAAAAACTATACCCGATTTGTAAGTAATTTTCTATTGTATTTTTATTTTTAATAAAAAAATATACAATTGACGTTTTATTTAAGACACTCCGTTTCCCACTCTCCGCCCCATATGCGCCTAGAGCCAGAGCATGAATATAACCCATTACCTCCAGTGAGAAGCGACCCCACAGCCACACGCTGTGCCGCTACGCTACGACCTCTAAGAGTTTCATATTGCAATTCAAAACGTTGAAAAATTTGAACTGGCCACCATATCAACATACAATACGTCCGCACAACTGCATGTTAATTAATTTGTTCTTTTAATCTCGACACGCTTAAATATCTACTCAGCTATAACAACTTTTCTTGTTAGAGTGATTAATATAGTGCTTATATGTGTATGCAAGTAAAGAACTGTACTCAGAGATGTCAATTAGAAGATTAACCGATATTAAATAGATTTTTGTATGCCGATTTAATGAAAGTTACTTCATGCCGATTTAATGAATTATTTCATCTTACGGCGCAGCGTGGAGTTTCGCAACTCAAAAAGTTTATCTTAAACCCATTTTAATGGACCGCTCTCAGATGTGAGATTGATCTTGATATGCTGTTTATTAATAATTATTGTATATCTATCTATGAATGACAAGGGCCAAAAACGATCTGAGACTTGAAAGCGAATTATAAATAAGAACCTAACGTTAGGTTCTCTTCTCACCGCCTAACTTGCTATGCGGGATAAACCTTGAAGCTGAAAATACAAACAATACTTAATTCCGTATTTATAAATCGCTCTCAACTCTGATATCGATCTTGACAGCGGTCTTGAGATAGCTTTTTCAGATCTCAGAGTTGAGAGCGATTTATAAATACGTGACCTAATATTTTCAAGTGCTTATTAAAAGTTAGTAAAATATTAGTCTTAGTCATAATTAGTAAAATTATTTAGATAGTGGGAAAACCCTAAGACCCGCTTCCCTTACTTAAACGAAAGAAAGATAACTTTAAATAATTATGTAGGACTGGGGCTTGTTGTAATATTCTTTATGAATATTTCTGTATATTCAAAGCCCTATCTATATAATCATGTTTATGGTGGAAGTATTTCAGTATTTACATCAAGTGTAAATTTAATGACATTATTATCGTACTTGATATAAAATTAACTTTTTTTAGAAAATAAAACTTGTTAGGGGCTAGATGTAACGGCAACAAAACAGACATAGAGCAACAATGAAAACACATATTTTATTAATCATAATGCATTTATTTTTTTATGTCTTCTACAATCAATATTTGACATATCAGCATTGACATTAGGAACATGTTTTTTATAGTATCACAAATTGTATCTTCCTTACAACAAACAAATATATATATATATGTATATATA